>JBBPRG010000254.1:0-16317 GCA_038092895.1 Chalciporus pseudorubinellus | reverse complement strand
ACAGGCGAATGTCCATTCCCGAAAACATTGCTCCTGCCGTCGGACCAACGAGAAACATACGCTCCCGGTCGCGGCCCCCATCGCGACAATTGCGCGAAGCACCACCACCTGCCGCTATGGTTGCTGGCCCTGCCACCCCTGCGGACGAGTCGTCCGCTTCCACGCCTTCTAGTTCCGCTCTCAAACAGTCGAAGGAGCCAGGTGCGACCCCCTATTCTCGCTCGCCCGAGTTGAGGGTATCACACAAGCTTGCCGAGCGGAAGCGTCGGAAAGAGATGAAAGACCTATTCGATGAATTGCGAGACCAGCTGCCTGCTGACCGCGGTATGAAGGCCAGCAAATGGGAAATTCTGAGTAAAGGTATGCTGTATTCCTCAGGTATTAGGTCCCAGCTGATGTTGCGTTGCAGCTATTGACTTTGTAATTAATCTCAAGCAAAGTCACCAAGACATGGCGCGTGAAATTGACTTGCTGAGGCACGAGTTGGACAGCCTACGGCAAGGCATGCCACCCTTTGGGCCAGGTGGCCCTCCTCATTCCATGGTATACAGTCAAGGCCCGGTTCCATACCCACCACCCTCCGGCGCAATATCCCATCAACCACAACCACATTCCCATCAACCACCGCCGCAATCACATCAGCCGACATCACAGTCTCGACCGTCGACGTCTGAAAATGCGTATTCATCAGCAGCAAATCAGTCGTCTCATCCATCTGGGACGGCTGCCGTGACGAACGGTAGTATACCGACGAGGGTGGAGGCTCCTCCAACCTAGGGTTGTCGTTGTCGTGCTGCGTCTATGTTTTCCATGTCACGTTTTGTTAAGGGCCCATATGATGGTTGTCATTTACGTCGGGATTACTGCATTTTTCTCGTTTCCTAACGGACGATTCCCCCCTCCGACATGATTTTGTCGATGTACATAGTGCTACGTCTACGCTTTCCATTTGTCGCAATCATCACTACCAGCATCTGTCAGTCAAGTAATTAATTGTACGACTAAGTAGACGCTAACTACGCTGTTCTGTATGAGGCTCGGATTACGTGATCTACTCAGCACTTGGTCGAGGACGTCCAAGTCATTCTCAACGACAACCTCGACGGCGCCGACACTCACTCGGATGTTTCTGCTCTCCCCCGCATAGCAACCCGTCACGGAAGCTCTCCCCTTTATTCTTTCACTTCCCCTACAATATCCCCTCTCGCCCCCGCTACCATTAGACAGTTCGTATCTCTTCAACGCTCAACATGCCCCCAAAGTCTGCCGAATCCCTCCTCTTTCACAAGAAGAAACCCATTAAGAAGGTCCCCTCCGTCCCTGCCCCAAACGGGGTATCAACTTCACCCCGCAAATCTGCCACGCCACGCCAGCAGCCTACCCCACCAAAAGCTGACGATACCGATGATGGCGCCAAACTACCCGAGGGCGAATTCTCCGAGTACAAGCTCATGTCGTCTGCCCTTAACGGTTGGAAGTACGACGTGATGAAATTCGACTCTCGGAAACCTGTAGACGTATCGACATGGGAGGAGCCGATAAAGCTGAACAGAAAGGATCTGAGGAAGCAGGTGGCGACTTCCAATCAGCAACTGCCTGTTGGACCGATGCTGGGGCTTGATGGCAAACCCGTAATTGGTTCGGACGGGAGGATTGTCATGGTGGATGCGGAAGGTCGGCCTATCACTAATTCCGTAGGAGAGGGTTCGTCGAAAGAGAAGGAGGCCAAGGGAAAGGGTCCCGCGAATGGCAAAAAGAAGATCATGAGGAAGACTCGGCAGGTTTTCAAGGTTCCAGAGGACGTCAGGCAACTCAGGAGAGAAGAGAGATACCCATGGGTAATGGAAGACGCGAGACAGAACGAGGTTTGGGTTGGGCAATTGGAGGAAGTCTCAAAGGCGGAGACCCACGCTCTTTTCATGCCCGCTGCTCAAGAAGTGTTCAAATTTGTACCTGCTCATCGTTGGTACAAGTTTCACAAGAAGCCTAAACACCACGTCCCTGACTTGGAGGAGGCCGAGTCATTGGTATGTACTCCTCAACTCGTGTTCAGTTGCGCTTGTCTGATAGACCCCCGTTAAAGATGGCAAAGATCCAGAAGAACAAGGACCCAGAGCGCTGGTTATTGCATCGCAGACATGGACAAGGCCCCTCCGCCGCCACATCAGCCATGTTCAAGGCAGAGCCCGATGGTCACGCCGTCGCTGGTGCAGCACCCAGTGCCAGCCAAAGTCGAGGGCCGGGTGGACGAGTTCTACGAACGGTAAACAGAGGTTCACAGGGAGCAGAAGAGGACGAAGAGGGGAACATACGGCCGAAGCGAGAGGATGATGGTGAAGGCCATCTCGATGAGCAACTCTTTGAAGAAGATGTTGCAGATGACGACGAGCACGAGGCCGCAGATATAGATGACGAGGAAGCCAAGGAACTCGAGGTCGGTTGGCAATGCTCTTGCTGCTGAATGACAACTTGACGTTTTCGTCCAGGAACGGTTGAAGCGAGAGTACAAGCTAGCCAATAAGCGACGTGAAGGGTATGTCGATGAGTCTGAAGAGGAAGAGGACGAGTCCCAGCTGTCGAAAGACGGCAAATCCCTCAAGAAACTCATGCGCAAATTAGAGAAGAATGTCGCATATGAAAGTGACGAAGAGCGCAATCCTTATGCCAGCTCGGTAAGTAAAACGTTGGTTCGCTATCGCTGCTCATACATTCCAACGCTCTGCCTCAGGACGAGAACGAGGAGGAGGAAGAGTCACCGCTCGTTTCGAACGAACCCGCCATTCAGCAGCAACCCCAACAAGTGAAATCACGGTCGGTTTCCCAGCAACCAGCCACGAAGGCCTCGACTGGGGCTCCCGCAGACAGTTCTGCTGTTGGTTCCGGGGCAGTTTCGCCAGCGCCTGTACCCGGTTTGGGAGGGCACTCTGTTGTCGCTAAACGAGCCACAAGCCCCAAGGCACCGAAACCCAAATCGACGAACGTGAGCAGAGGAAATAGCCCACTCAGTGGGGTCCCCGCAGGCAGTCGGGCAGGCAGTCCTGTGGCCGGTAGTCGGGCGACTAGCCCCGCAGCTAGTGGCGGCAAGCCCGTGGTCGGCTCGCCCACAAGCGCAGTACCAAAGCCCACAAACAAACGCAAGGCTGACGAAGTTTCTGGGGCTAGTCCAACTGGTGGTGCAGTCAACGGTGCAGGAGCCCCGAAGCTCAAGAAGCGGAAGCCACTACCGGCTGGTCCTGTACCGGAAGGAGAGTTGGAAGAGAAGATGCTCGTTGAGTGGCTACAGAACGTACCGAATGCGACGACGCGGGACTGCATCCAGCACTTCACGCCATATTTGACGAGCGAGGCGAAGAAGGCCAAGTTCACTGCTATGGTGAAGGATGTCGCACAGTTGAAATCGGGTATTTTGATTCTCAAGAGTGCGCTGCGAGGGGATTCTGCAGCTGCCTCACCGGCACCTGCGACGTAGGATATGGTGTGGGTGACTTGGCGAGGATGCTTGTTTCCATTGTATTATGATCAAATTCATCAGCTGGAAACCATTTGCAGATTAATCATTGCGAGAGTTGGTCGTCCTCGAATCACGCTGGGTAAGATATTCGGAGTTATGTTGACCGGAATTCCGCAGGTCGGTCTAGACGGGCTAGTACGTGCCTGATCGGCGCTGGAGATTGAACGCCGTGCACACTGATCGCGGTGTCTTAGAGGTGAGTATCCCAACTTGGATTGGAGTGTCGATCATCTCTCAACAGACCTCGTATGAGTTGTGTGATGGCTTGACTTCTGCCAAGTGCATGAACAGGGGTCCAGTGGTCATCCTGCGGTTCGTGAGGCTTGGTCTCATGAGCCGAGCCCCCCTCGCCGACTTAAAATATTCTGGTTTTTCTTTGGTGCTGAAGTCTGAATTCCTGGACCCGCTTACCGAGTCTCGACCACATTCAGATGATCGAATATTCTGGAGCTGACATTGAGGCTGACATCACAGGATTTCCCGCCCGTAGTATAAGTTCGAGCCCTCGGCAACGCTCGCCCATTATCACGCTTGCTTCCTTCCCCCCAACACACACTATTTCCCCGTCCCTCCTTTGAATTTTGTCCCGCCATGTCCACGCGTTTTGCTTCTGCCCTTCTTCTCGCTGCCTCTCTCGTTCGCGCTTCTGTCACTCCTTCCAGCCATTCCCACACGGAAGGAGGACGTTTGGTGAGCAGATGGTATCACGAAGACGACCATCCAGTCCATAGCCTGTTCAGGCGCGCAGGGAGCAATGATGGTGTCACTTACGCTGCCGTAGGAACACCCGGTAAGCTCTCGTCGGCCTCCTCGGGATCGAAACTAACGCGATTCAAACAGAATGGTCTGCTGGCTTTCCCGCCGAGACCGCCTCGACAGATGGCATGCCTCAGGCATGGCTCGATGCACTGAGTGCTGCTGTCGCGGCTGGAAAGATCCCCAACCTCCCTACATCGACGAGCGTCAACGCTGAAAACCCGGTGTACCCCACGGGCTATGATCCCAATAGCGCCGATGTTTGCTCTTCGACCTACAAGTGTGTCATTCCTGGCGATGTTTGGGATGCTCCCGCCGGAACGATTGGGATCAGCTTCGACGATGGCCCGCTTCCGGTTCGTTTCTGCTTCTTCATGTGATGATTCGCTGACCAATTCACCACAGGCTTCAGATACTCTCTATCAATTCCTCACCAGCGTTGGCGAGCACGCCACTCATTTCTTTATCGGTCAGAACATCCTTCAGAATCCACAACAATTCACCACTGCATTCTCTGTCAACAAAGACGATATCGCTGTTCACACGTGGACACATCCCTTCATGACTACGAAGACGAATGAAGAGATTTTGGCAGAATTGGGCTGGACTATGTGGCTAATCCACAATTCTACGGGCGGGCGCTTACCCCGATTCTGGCGCCCCCCTTACGGCGATTGCGATTTGCGTGTTCGCGCAGTCGCTAAAGAGGTCTTTGGGCTCACCACGGTCATCTGGAACCAGGAGTAAGTACTATTTTTCCCTGCGGAGGTTTCCTTTATCTGATTCCACACCTGACTAGTACGGACGACTGGACACTCGACCAAAACCCTCCTGGTACGACGCAAGAAAAGATCAGCTCACAGATGCAGACGTGGCTCACAGGTTTGTTTGTATTTTTTGTTTGCCCTCCATCTCGCTAAATGCAGTGCATTGTAAGGTTCCAAGACCCCTGGTCTTGTTATCTTGGAACACGAACTATCGGTGCAGGCCGTCACGAGCTTCATGAATGCTTACCCTCTGATGGTCTCTAATGGATGGAAACGCGTCTCGCTCGCACAAATGGATGGTCTCGGAGTATATCAGAATGCGCTGGATGGTTCTTCTGCGGTTAACCTTGCACAAGTCGGCGACCTCAGTGTCAAGAGTCCTCTGGTCAACACGTCCTCTGTTCAGCTGTAAGTCTGCTCCCTATCTGCTATGCATTCATTGCTGATGCCGATGAGTAGCCCGAAACCTTCCACTATTCACAGTGCTGGATCGAGCTCCAAGTCGAGTTCCAGTGCCGCTCATGGCACCTCTGCTTCACCCCACGCGAACCAGAAGAGTGGAGCCGAGCACTTCACTGCTATATCTTTTGTACTCCCAGGTGTTGTTGCCGCCGTTGCCGCCGCCGTCGCAGGCAGCGTTCTTCTTTAATTTGGGTTTTGGGAAACGTCGTGACACATGGACACATTACTACTGCATTAGCATCTTGTTTCTTGGTTATATTACATTTCTTGCGTTTCACATGAGGACCGCCCGCACAACCGAATGTCGTATCTTCTCGGAGTTGGTTTATCATTGCATGCATCGTATATTTTAGCAAAAAGCTCTGCCAAAGCCGAACAATGGAAGGGTATCTGATCGTTATCTTGAATATGTGTGAATGACGCTACAAAATGTACATCTACTGCAGTAAGTCATGGCATCATAAAATAGACGCAAACAAGGTCAAGACATCCATCCCGATACGTGAGCTTGCATAAAAAGTATAGCAGAGTCGCTACTGGTACACCTGTGTGACCAGCCAAAGCCTCGGTTTCCATACATTTGGCCAAATGACTGGGCTGGGAAATCGCAATAGAGAGCGCTGGTGATATGCAAATCAATCCTTGCGTTCTATGATGACAAGATGCTTGGCCACTTGATCCGAAGCCCTTCAAGCCAACGCAGGTATAAAAGTTCGGCGATAGGTGACTTGCGCGCTTGGGCAGCTGGGTCGTCCGCCTTCAACGGGTGTGCGGATGATGCGCCGCTGGAGTCTACTGGGGGGCCTGCGATGTCCTCTTGAACTTCCGTGACAACCAATCCTCTAGCGGTCATCTCGCTTTTACGGATGATTCTCTTGTGGGGGAACAGACTACGAGAAGTTTGTACGTGTTGTCGGATGGCGGAATTTCTGAGTTGTGTATGATGAGCAAGGAATGAATTTTCCGACAGTTGGAAAGGACGTACTCGTTTATTCCAGAAAGGATGTCAAGTATAACATTGTAGGAAAGAGCTGGATTGGCATTGCGTAAATCAGCAAAACCCCGAGCTATCATGCTCAGAGACTCGATCTCTCGAGCATCCATATCGTCATGGGTAGCCTTTGAGAGACGGTCAGTACAACGCCTGACACTCAGGCTTTCGTAGGTCATACTCACGTTCTGAAGCACGGGGAGTACGACGTCGTCGATCATTGACCTTCCAGCTCGCTCGGCCTCGCTTGCTTTTCGCCTGGAAGACGAGCGTTCTTTGGTGGGTGAAGTGGACGTTGGCGAGCTGGGAGGATCGTTTCTGCTGCGTGTAGTCCCAACATACTCCGCAGAGAGCATTAGGGATCCAATGGTGTCGACCTTCTTCACTGGTCTGATGGTATCCACACCAGTTCCCAAGTCTGCTTCTCTCATTACTGTCCCAGCCCCAGTGGTTTTGTGCCTCGCGGCGTACGATGAGCGTTTCATGGATCGGACAGAGCCAGTATAAGCAGGAGGCGCATCTTGGGGTAGTCCACCCTCTGTAATCGAAGGACCGGGAGTACCCCCTGAGTCGCTTAAGGAGGCGTCCGCCTCAGCAAGGAGAGTTGGGATGTCCTGTGCTTCAGGTAACGATTTGATCATGACGGTAGAGTGTAATGCTTGGTGGCTCATCCCGACACTGCTGGACGCTAGAAATTCGCTGCCTTTAATAGCACCCCCCGTTTCGATAGACCCTTCTTCCTCTTCTTCGTAGATCGAATGATCCTCCGCCTCTTCCTCGTCACCCATATCAGGAAGCAAGTCTCTGGCGACGCTACTAAACGTTCCCATGATAGACGAAGCTTTGACGGTTTCGAAGTTCCAATCGCTGCGTATGGTAGCATTACTCTCCCAATTGCTGGTTCCGCTCACAGTGGGTTGGTATACTTGTGGGTTTTTTTGCGGAGATCGGGCACGGAAATCCTGGTAACGTTCGATGAGTTCCGTAAGGTATGAGGTCTTCTTAGCCCCCTTGATGAATCTGTGTTGGAGAAGCTCTTTTGCAGAGGGACGCTGGATAGGTATGAGGTGTGAATGCATTCCAAATAGGGTCAAGCACACCATACCATAGCAGGATCCTTCGTGAGACACAGCGAGACGAATTCTTTGAACGCGGCACTAAAGTTTCCCTCGAGCGTCGGTGGCTTCGCCTTGGGAATAAGGAAAAGGACCCGCATAGGATGGTACTCGGCCAAAGGTGGCTCGCCCAATGCCATCTCTATCGCAGTGATGCCCAAACTCCACATGTCAGCTTTAGCATCATATCCAGCTTGACGAATGACTTCAGGTGCCATCCAGAACGGAGTACCGACGAACGTGTGTCTGAGAGTGCTTGTGAGTTGCGCTGCGACACCGAAATCTGCAAGTTTGACTTTGCCAGTGGCGGAGAGTAAGACGTTGGCAGCTTTGATGTCTCGATGGATGGTTCCTTCTGAGTGAAGATAATCGAGACCGAGAAGCAATTCGCGACACATGACGGCGATGTGTTGCTCTGGAAAGACGCCCGCTTTGAGCAAGTCGAGGCATGACCCTCCAGCGAGGTATTCCATGACGATCCACAGCTTATAAGCGACGACGAACGAGCCATAGTATCGGGTGACATATTCAGAGTCGCACTGGGCTAGACTGGCAATTTCTTGTTGGATCTCCAATATGTCGTCATCCGAGTCCTCCAAGTCTGTGCAAGGAAGGACATGGCAAACAATGAAGACCGAGCGCAGACGCGCGTCAAGGGAAAGAACGCACCGATTTGTTTGATAGCCACTATCTGCTTGGTCTCATTGTGCATCGCCTTGTAGACAGTTCCGAAGCTGCCAGTACCGAGCTTGTCCAGCAAGGTGTACTGGCTTGCGGGATTGCTGTTGGGAACAGGGTATGGTTCTCTAAGTGGAGCCTGACTGTCGATGCTCGCCTTCGGTGAAATCTGCGACGGACGATCGAAGTCAGCATGAGAAGGTTTTCTGAGACGGTTGCTGGGCGGAGACATGGTGGTCTGAGCCAAAGCTGGGCAGACCTATATGGCGCACGCATGCAAGGTATCTTTACCCAACGAGGGTACGCTCGTCTACACGTGTTCGGTGCGGTAATCGTCCCAATCCCAACTTGATCCCAACTGCCAGCGGTTTTCCCATCCTTGCGAATCCGTGCGAGAATTAGTTCGCCAATCGAAATCACTTTTCCCAGTGCACTTTTACGAGGGTCGTCCTAAGGCCGTGCAGATGGGATGGAACCATCCCGGATGGAAGATGGGTTACATCCAAGCATGACTTCGTCGTTTGTTTGGTCGAGGTAATCCCATTAGTGACGATGACGCTCCATTCATGGGCATAGCAGGACATGTCGAGTTGATCAAGGTAGGGCATACAGATATGATGAAAGTAAAAACAGTGAATCTCCAGCATGGTGATAATGGCCCTCTCCCGACCTGACAACATTATCTGCTACCGCAATCTCATGCCTTGACTGCGTATTTGCGGAGAGGGAAGTGAATGTCCTTCTTGTGTTGCTTTAGCGTCTTCAACGACAACTCGTGCTGAAGATCACGCGCAAGTATCTCAGCATGACATACATGATCGGAAACACAAAATCTCACCTTGGTCATTCTCCGTCTGATGGCACGAGTCTTCCTGGGTCGGAGGTCAAGGGGGAGGTACTTCTTGTTTTTGTAGTACTCCCGGAGATTTTGGCGCGACTTCTGGTTCATCACGGTCAAGACCCGTGCGATCGACTTCCGCACGACATTGCTTCAAGTGAGAGTGGATTCAGATGCAGCTCGCCAGGCACACGGATATAGATTCCACATACATCTTGGCGAGTTTTGAAGGAGCTCCGCCAGTAGTCTTCTGTACACGAAGGGTAAGCAGCTCGTTCTTGAGCTCAGCCAATTGTTTGGTCAAGTCATTCTTGGACCTATGGGTTCACAGCGGAAAGCGATCGGATCAGATTGCCCAACAAGGGTCACATCGTACAGGCGCTCACTTGGACTGGAGCTCGTAAGCCTTGACTTTGCCGGGCATTTTGATGGTAGTGTCTAGATATGAACAACAGAGTTAGCCTGAGGGTACAGGTAATTGTCCACGGACTGAACGGGTGCCGGCGTTGGGCACTGTCCACTTGCACATATCAGGAGCATTGAACTCACCTTGAGGGGGCTGGCGTGCAGGTTGTCCGCGACGGTGAGCAATGTTGTCTCGCTTACGCGATCGATGACTGTACAGTTTATGAGCCACAATTCTCACGGATGCCCGATTTGGAATATTGTACCCCTGTTTCCAACATACATGTCTATGATTGTACGTGTGTCGGTTCGGTTCTCATCACCTCTACTAGTTCCCCAAATTTCACCAAGGTACCTCCAAAGATATCCAGTGCACTAATAATCAGTGAATACACCGATTGCCAGTCTTGACAAGGAATCTACCTACCTTCCATATGTGAGATCAACCTTTCCGTTGGAGAGTGAATCCACTAGGGCTAGATCCGAAGCATCTGTGTACGGTCAGCTAACCAGCCCCAACACAAGAAGTCAAACGTTACGTTTCGCTCCCCCGGCATACGTAGTGGGTATTGTTACCCACTCTCCGAGTCCTGCGATTGGAATGAGTTCGTACGTTGAAGGAGAGTGTGCACGAGGTACTCGCTTCTTACGAGATCTTCGTCGATACCCTGACAAAGTCCCTCGACATCCGCGGCATGAATGAGGAATTCACTGTAGCCAGCAGACACACTCAGGCATTTGTATGAGACGAATGCGGACGGACTTGCCTGCAATGCGATGACAGCATGTCGAGCGATTCTAAGGTATCCTTTTTAAACATCGCAAAAGTGCAACGATCGCCCTTGACCAACCTTGGGATACCTCCATATCCGTGATATCCTGCCATTTGTTCATGGCGACAAACCACCTATCCCCTCGCCTACGACAGCTGTTCCATTCAATCGTCATCACAATCTCGCTCGAAACACGTGCACACAGCCTGACCTACCTCACATCCACGACGAGCCTCTCCTTCCCAACAACCTTTGAGATAGCCTCGAGTCTTTCCCGGGAGAACTTTTTCTCGGGGAATAGATATGAAGTCACGATGACCTGACAATGGGCAGCCATCGTGTTAGGAAACATGAGACGGAGATCAACCCATCAGCATCGTGACCATCGTTAACCCACCTTACTGGCACCTGCATCTAACCATTCTCGTGCATTCGTGGCCGTTATTCCCCCGCCTATCTGCAAACCACCTGGAGCGTGGTCAATGAAGATGAACGGTGTCGTCAGGGGGATCGGAAGTTCGAAGCAATTCGAACGCACCTGGCCACGCTGCTAAAGCTTCTTTCGCGGCCTCGTCGTTTCTGGGACCTAGTTTTATGACATGTCCGCCTTGAAGGTCATACCGTTGGTATAGACGCGCGAAATCTCCTGGAGATTGGCTGGAGATTGAGAGTTACGACGCTTAGATGAATCCCAGGCACATGAACGAATGCATCGAACCTTGCGACGAAGTTGGTTTTGAGTGCTCCTGGATCTGTATCGGATAGTGTCCCTCCGACAATCTGCTTCACTTGTCCGTCGTGGAGGTCAATGCATGGCTTGAACACACTACGTGTGTAATGAGCCATCGTCGGCGTTGTCCGAACTCACTCCCGCGAAACAGTGCGAAACGTGGTAGAGGGAAGCGAATGGATGATATAACTCGTGTTACATGCAAACGAAGAGCAAGAAAGCAAGTGCAAAGTACACGAATTATCCTTAATATTCATAAGAAGCTTCCATGATCCGTGTCAGGTGTTCCCTGCCGTCTTCACCAGCGACATTGCCAATGTTGGGCGCAAGGTCGAGAACACGACGTTGCGGGATGGTACCCTCAACTAGCGACGGGATGTCATCCTTTTTATAGCCGATGGCCTTCAAACCGCGGGGCACACCAAGCCCATCAAGGAAGCGAGCGATCGACTCGTACAAGTAGGAACCGATCTCAGAGTCTGGAATGCTCGTTATAGAGGGGTCGGTAACAGTGGTGTTGTTGAAGATGGCTAGAGCTTCACGGTGGCGGTCAGGTGACGATGGCGCGGTGAATTGGAAGACTGCAGGGCCGGTAAGAGCGACACTGTGAATTGTACGAACCTTGGGTGAATAGTGTGAACCATAGCGAGCGTTGTGACATACCTGACACCATGGGGGATGATTGGGTGATCGACTTGGTATCCAGGGTGTTTGTATTTCGGCCCTTTCTTGTTCAACCCGGAAATCTGACCGAGGTGAGTCAGGATACCGAATTACATGGCCATCGTTAGAGCTTACAGGGTAGCTCATTCCGTGACACAGGTGCACACCGGCATTCCCGAATCCAATACCAGCAAAGGAAGCAGCGAGACTTTTGACAAAACCGAGTTTTATGTGTACGTATGCAAAGGAACACAAAGAGATGCGTACAGCATTTGGCTTCTTGCTTCATGATCGGTCTTGTCTTTGGCAATTCGGGGAAGGTACTTCACTGTGGTCCTTAGTGCCCACGTGGAGAAGATGTCGGCAACTGGGTTGCTGCCCTGGTATGCCGGACGAAGTATTGGGTTAGCTGGGCGAGGTGTACGTTCCGTGTAGCTGGAGAGGGTTAGTAATAGCGAGGTCAAGACACCCACAGTGTATCTCACGGAATCGCAGTGTAACTCTCCATGCTGTGGAAAAGCACATCAAGGCCTGCGCTAATGTGAACTTCTGTTGGACAGGTCTCGGTGTTCGCAGTGTCAACAATTCCCAATACGGGCTTAAGGGCACGGTTTGCAATGCCAGTCTTGAAGGAGCGCGACGTAACATCGAAAATGGCCGCACCAGTAGTCTCAGAACCAGTTCCGGCAGTGGTAGGGACTGGATCGAGCTCAGAATCAGAAGGAAGAAGAACGCGGATGCACTGACTTGCGATGAGAGGTCTCAAAGGTTGAGAGATGGGAAGACCCTTGCCAACAGGGGCATTCACAAAGTCCATGAGGTCGTTGTCCTTGTAGACAGTAAACCTGAGGAAGGTTAATTGACGAGTCTATCAAAGGGTGCCCGAGTACGTACAAGTTTGCAGTTTTGGCAGTGTCGATGACACTTCCACCTCCGACACTATGATAGACCATCGGGAGTTGTCCTATCGTGTGATCAGAGATATTACTCACGCCAAAAAGTGGCTAAAGTCGTGTTGTCTGGCCCACTCAATTGCCTTGCGCCAGCTTTCCTCCGTTGGTTCAGCGACGACTTGGTCGAAAACCTCAAAAGGAAGATCTTCCTGAGATTGCAGGGACTCGAGAGCCTAGGAAACGAGATCCGTTTAGACGATGTCTAGTAGGAGGACAAGCGTCTTACAGTGGCCATTGGCTTAAGGTTGGCTACGGTAGGGTCGGTGAACACGCCAACCTGCAGGAACGGAGATGTGAGTACAGAAAATAGGCGAGGGGGTAGCTCCAGACCTTGCGGGCCTTCATGTTCTTGAGATCCATGCCGACTTCACGGGTGACACCTTCACCAAACCTGAGATTAGATGCAGCCACCTGATAACAAAGATTAGAGGAGGGGGGGACTGGTGAGTGCATGTCGAACCTCGAATGCATACTCCTTCTGGACCGCATTGACGGGCGTAGCGAACTGTCTGAGCTGGTTGAGAGCCTTTACGCCGTGGCCGTGCGAGTGTGCATGAGCTGCGGAGGAGCAGCCATGGCAGGGACAAGCAGAGTGTTGAGCGGCGTTGATGAGACGAAGGATTGTCGTCCTCGACGTTGCAGGCATGGTGGACGCGGAGTAGAAAGGAAGCATCTTGCCCGATGTAGGTCATGCGGGGAACCGCGTGGCGATGTCCGAAAAAGGAGCGGAAGCAGTCGAAGGTGCGCATTACTAGAGCTGATACTACAACACCCTTTGGCAGCGGTACTTGTTGGACACACTCTCTTGAATTCGCTCCTTCTCTCGGTCTAACTGCAATGGCCATCAAGATACCAATACAGAGAGCGACCAGGCCCACTCTCAACAAAAGAAGCGGTTCGGCTTCGCTCTCCGTATCCACTCCTTCCAACCTCACCTCGTCTTCAAACACTTCCCTCGCCCTCAGGTTCGTTGCCATCCACACTCATCTCTCGCAATAGGACCAATACCCACACAGCGACGTACAAGACTTGCTCTACATTGCCAATGTATGTGGGGTTCACTCTCTTATCATCTCACCTCCCTTACCTCTGATTCGTGTCATAGGTCACCATTGGAGGCGTCTGTAAGCCTATCCGCGTCGCGTCACGAAATAAGCACACCCGATTAACCCTCGCACCCCTAGCATATCCTGTGCAGCTTGATACTGGGTCATCAGGTCTGTCAGGATGGCACTCGTTTTCTTCCGTTTTGACTCTTTTGATAGATCTCTGGGTAGTACCCACAACGGGACAGCTTCCTACTACCCAGTCCAGCGTCAGTAAAAGTGTTCACTAACCGTGTTTCCTACTCTGACCCGCTCTCTAGTCGACCAGTCTTAACCTCACTGTAAGCATTGCTGGCCCAGGTCGCGTGGCATCAAAACTTACATCACGCAGTACGGCATTGGTTGGGCAGCAGGCCAAGTGGCATATGCCACAACGGTGTTTGCAGGGTGCACATGGCTCCAGTTCTCCCAAGCCACCAGCAACTAACACAAGCACAGAATCACTGTACCCCAACAAGCATTTTTGGACGTTTCATCTGCTTCTAACCCTGCCTTGCAATATGGGGCTGTGGGACTCATGGGCCTCGGATTTGATTCACTTTCCAGCATTGATGCAATCATGAATTCGACTGGATCGTCCTCAGGGCGGACGCTACTCTATAATCTCTTCCGCGACAATTTGAGCGAACCAAATTTCATCGCTTTCTCACTCGATAGCACCAAAGATAATGACAACATTCAGGGAACCTTTGCAATCGGTGAAACAGATCCACAATACTCAAATGTCACGAGTACGAACCAAATCCCGACGTGGCCGGTCAACTCACCCTCGCGTTGGAACGTCCTCTTGGATTCATTGATGGTCGGAAACCAAACAATTTCCGTCTCAACCACCGTGGCTGGCGCCCCTTCCAACAAGGCCGTTGTTTTGCTTGATAGCGGGACGTCATATACGTAAGCAGCTAATTGATGGTCGTTTGGGACGCAATTGACGTGGACAACTATCCAAGATATGCACCTGTCGATGTGTGCACAGCCATTTACGGTGGCGTCTCGGGTGCAAGCTACAGTTCCACCCTCGGCCAGTGGATCGTTCCGTGTAGCGCTGAGATTGATATCGCCCTTCAAATAGAGTATGTCATCATTTTTGATCCCGGCGGACGGTTCACTGACAGACGTCAAGCAACCAAATCTTCCCCATTCATCCACTTGACGTTTCACCCACTAGCCTGGGTGACCCAAACACCTGCGTGGGCTCTTTCATACCACAAAGTGTGTCTGTGGGTGCTGGTCAATTGTAGGTCAATGCTACGATCACGTCACAACCGCGCTAACCGTGTCACAGCGACTGGCTCATCGGTGACAACGTTTTACGCTCCGTTTATACCCTTTACGACTTTGGAGACTTTGACGCCTCCGGAAGCATAGGCAACCCATACGTTCAAATGCTCGCTCTTGTCAATCCCGACCAAGCCTCTATCGAATTCCACGATGTTCGGGGCGGCACCCCGAACACGAACATCACCTACAGTGTTTCGAACGCCGGGACGAGCACCACGCCAGTCACACTGTCGGCAGATACTGCCTCGATTCTTGACAACCTCTCCAAATACCTGCCAGCAATGCTCGCTGTCATGGCATTAAATGCCTTGGTGCTGATAGTCCTCGTCATCGTGGGCATCACTCTTCTTTGTAAACGCCGTCATAGGAACCCTCAAGCTCGGAAGACGCCTGGGCGTTTCAACCCAATGCCGATAAACACCAATATCCCCGCGACGAGCATGAACAGGTTCTCGGAATTTTCTGAGCACCCTCATTCATACGAGCCAGTGTCGTTGGCTCTTACAGAAGATCATCTCTTCGTCCCTCCCTCGCCCGCCTTTAGGAATGAAGGATCCGCAGGATCTTCCCGCCCGAATTCGATGGCATAAGTCCAACTCGTTTGTCTACATTTTGTAACGCCATACTGCTCTTTCGTTCAATTCCATACTCCACGTCTGTCGCTTCGACTGTTGTGTATTGTCATCAGTTGGACTTTAGGATGTGGGGTATAGATGGACTCTCTGTCACAGACATTTTCACTCACATGTTGCTTCTTTTAATTATTCAATACGCTCTCTGCACATCTATCTCGTGAACTAATATATGCTTGATTGCGGTGGAGTCTCTATATGCAGTAAAAGCGTACGCCTCACTTACTACGAGGCTTGCTAGTCCTTGCAGCCAAGTCAAATGCGACAGCGTCATCTTCCTGAGTCAACGACGACAAGCTGCCAACCATGAACTTGTCCGTTTTAAAGGTTGAACCCAAACTGCGAGCCACTTCATCGGCCCGAATTTTCAGCGAGGCCAGCCACTCTCTACGACCCCTAGTCCTTGGGTCATCCATCAGGACGTCGACGATAATCGACAGCGATCGAGCAAACGTTTCCCTGAAGAATGGTTCCACGGCTTCGCTTTGAAGGAGCTTGTCTATGCCAATGTACTCGGTGAGCCAGAATACCTTCAAAGCATTGGTATTGTCTTTGGTCTGCACCGCGGTACGCATGATGAAAGACATGGTCTCCACGTTTGGCGCGAGATTCCTACCCTCTGGTCGTTTCTGGACTGTTGGTGGCAGCTTGCCCTG
>JBBPRG010000253.1:0-16346 GCA_038092895.1 Chalciporus pseudorubinellus | reverse complement strand
GAGAGTTCTCGAACCCCTTACGTCGCTCCTGTCGCAACTCCGCTCACGGATGCACATCCTTTCACTTGCATTGTACCCTGCCGACCTTCACGCGATCCCCACGATTAGTTTTGAGGGACTTGGGGGAGTGTACGAGAAGCGTGCCTGGTGTTAGATGAGATGCGACTGGTGATTTTGGATAAAGGGGGATATAGGTTGGAAAGGCAGTGAGAGAACGGTTGAACCGATTGAACGAGAGAGGTGTGTTGGGGGAATTGTGATGTGGAGATATAGTCATCATACCTGTAGACATTTAATTCAATAGTTGCCCTGTCCCTCGCAGTTACCCATAATGCTATTACTAGATGCTCGCAGAGATCATGCCCACATCCTGTGTCAGTGTTCTGGAATACCACAGCATCGGAACTGAAACGAAGGATTGGGACAGGAACCAGCGAATCAATGAGAAGACACGCTAATTGCGCGTGCTGATAGCGGAGCTTGGTACGGCAATTTTGAAACACTGAACATGGGCAGTACCCAGCACCGACTGGTATTTTCGGCGGCTGACGGATAGACCTGAGGGGGGACACCGCATACTCGGGCGCAATGCGCTGTGACCGCTGTCCACGATTGCGCATTGAGTTCGCGCCGGCTCAATGTCTCGATCCATACCACGTTCGCTGGGACTCACTGCATCTGGATTCTGGATGTGGACATTGTACTCTGCGCCCGAGGTCCACGATATTCAGGTCGTATTGAGAGCTTGCGATTACGAATCGAATGATGATGGTGGACTTGGTCATGGAAATTTCTCGAGATAAGCGAGAGCCTGAGAGTTGCTGCCGCGAGCGTACGAGTTAGTACGTACGGCTGACAATGTTGAATGCAGTCACCATCGCGATATGCCTTGAAACTGGGACCATTCGACATTAACAACAGAAACATGAAGTTGAAGCAGACGAGCACGCAAAACCTCCGTTTTGACCACCCGCACACATCAAATCGTCGACAACTCCCCCGAAACCAAGTGCGCACAGCGTTCATTACCTCAAAATTCAGAACACCTGAATATCTCAACGAACCGTCCTTACCTGCCATGTTTTACCCAATGGCGCTACGATGGCACGACAGCCTCGTGTTGATCGTTCTCGGAACTAAGCACGTATGATGGTTAAAAACAGCGCCTGATCGGGATACAGCCGGAGCCCTCGCGGAACGGGGGTAGTCCTGCCAGGCTCTGTGCACCAGGCTTCCTGCTATGTTTGGACTTGACATGTCCGTCCCGGTGTTCGTGAAAAGGCTATAAACTTGCTGGAGTGGATTACACCAAGTTGTCCTCTTCTTCCAAGTCTCATTCGCCTCGAGGTTCAGGCGCCGTAGGTATAGAGATGCCTCAGCCTGGTCTATATGCTCTTGCAAGCCTCATATCGGGGGTTTCGGCAGCTCTCGTGTTGGGAAACCACACCAGCTATACTACAATGCATTCACCTCAGGGTGTTCCCCGCGGTGCAAGCCAGGAACGGTCCATATACAACGAGTGCGGTTCTAGCTCCAGTCAGAGATACCAGTGCCAAATTACCTATAGTATGTCCTCTCTCGCTGTCCTTCACCACGCCGCTAACATGTCCATGCACGTCTGTCAGTAAATACCGTAGAGGACTTTTGCTTGTGGGCTCCCCCGCAGCCAAGTCCTGCGCCGAGCAACATGGAGGTGAGTATGCGTTGTCACCGAACGGGAGTTAAGCCGACCAGAACACGCAACCACATGGTAGCGCACCCAAGTCGCGTGGTGTACGAAGGTGTGTCAAGGGACAGCACATTTAGTAAGAAAAGGCTAATCGTTTTCTCTAGAGTGGGTACGAAACACCTCTCATTCCCGATGGAACCATTTCGTGGGCCCGCCTCGTGGTCACCCCTGAATATGTCCAGGTTATAGGTATGAGAGTGAGAATCGGAATGCATTTATGACTGAAGGACACGTCATAGGTGTTGGCAACTTTACTCACATCAACGTCCCTGCTGAGGGCTTTGGAAGTGCATCCGGCGATAGTCATTCTGTCCGCGGACTCGTTTTCACGAGTGTATATGGCCAGCTCGAGCAGTTTCATGACTGGACGGTAAACGTCTCATCGATCGTCACGCAGTATTCTCACAGAATCTGGTAGAGTTTTGTCTCGCAGGATCAGTTTTGCTTCCGGGCTTGTAAACCATCCACGAATGCGTCAACAATATGTCCACGGATACACGACGTCCTGGCGTGTCGATGGGATATCGCGCAGAGTTCTGATATGAGGAGTTACGAAGGCTGTCCTGGGCATATGACGGAGGTAAGTCCAGCTGAGGTTAGCCACGCTATTACTGACCACATCTCCAGAATGTGGGTGTTCATGGATCTTTGGCCATGGATCAGGATGTTCTAGCGACCAATCCCTCCAGATGTGCGAGTCGTAGAATCGCCGACCATGGAGGGGTCGTTCGTAGAAGACGAGGTATCACATCCATCTCGCCTTCGACGTCAGCAACTCCTGGTTTAACCCCTCATCGACACTCCAGCCCAATCAGTCCCAGCACGACGCCTACTACCACCGACTCTGGCACGACGATCACATTTCCATTCCTCCCATCGTCCACCCCATCGTCCACCCCTTTTTCTGATAGTCAAGCCAGCCCAACTTTAATCTCTTTTGCATCTACTACCCCGTTCTCTCATTCACGTTCTCTCTCGCACTCTCGTCATCATTCACACTTCCACCGTTCACACTCATATACGCATTCACGCTCCAGCCAGTCATCTACATCAACTTCGTCCTCATCACAGCACCCATTCTCCCACCATTCATTCACTACTAGTCCACGATCTTCGTCGTCTTCTAGCTATTATTCTTCCTCGGTCCCCTCCACGTCATTAACTCTCTCACCGACTTCATCCGTATCTCCATCATCTGATCCTCCTATGCCATTCCCATCATCCGCCACGCCCACGTCCTCTTCACCATACTCTTCTAACAAAATTTCCTCAGTAACCTCAACCTCTCCCCCACTGACACCATCTTCCGTGTACTCTTCATCTCCGTATTCTTCATCCGATCCTCCATCATCAGTACCATCACCCTCATCCGTCACACCCACATCCTCTTCAGTACCATCTTCATCGTTTTCTTCATCTTCAACTCCACCAAGTTCGTCGTCGTCGTCATCATCGTCGCCCCCGACCTCTTCCCCATCCCAAACAACTGATATAACCACTTTCCAAACGTCCTCCACACCTACCGAAATCACCCCTCTCTCCTCTTCCTCCTCAACACCCTTCACGAACTCTCAGACACAAGTCAGCTCTCAGTGTCCCGCTCGGTCACAAACTCCCGTGAACACGGGATCTGTGACGTCGCCCCCACAGCCGTTCCTTCGTCTGATGCTCGCGGTGGTCATTATCATAGCATCGCCTTCAGTAGGGGTATTTACACTTTGAGTTCGTGGACTATGCTTCCCATTTCTTCACACCAACATTACCTTTCGATTTGTGTTATCCATTATTTCGAACTTGTACATCCATTGTTACCCAGACGATTTCAATTTTTCAGTTTCGTAGCGGATCGATTCTGCTATGCTTCCTCTCGTTCAGGATCACGAATCCTTAGCTGACATATACTGTACGATTGGTTTACTCCATTCTGAGATGCCGAGTACGATTACAAGGGCTCGATGTCGGGAACCGGACCCACGGCGACGACTCTCGTCGGGTTCACCTGTGCTAGGGTTAGTCTCATAGCCAACGGGCTCAAATCATTATGGGATTCGGACCTTTGTCTGCGACCAGTAGTAATGGACTTTGATATGCTGGAAGTTGGTGGTGGCTTTGAAAGCGTCGTCGTTCCAGTACAGCTTTCGCATCCATCTATCGTCAACAAGTGAGAATGAGACCATTGATTGATCGCAAGACAATCGTACAAATGGATGGCGGGATAACCATGACGAATAGTTCGCAGGTTACACTTGAAGTGTCCTACGTACACGGGATCGAAGCGGATCTGTGAACAGTCAGCATGGTGGGATCGACAGCGGATCTTCTCGGTGGAACTTACGATCGTGACGAACAGCCTGATGTCTGCTTCTGTCAGTTTATCGCCCACGAGATAATCTTTCCCTGTGAGCATCTTCTCAAGGCGATCCAGACTCTCGAAGAGCGGATACACCGCCTTCTCATACGCCTCTTGTGATCCCGCGAACCCAGACTTGTACACGCCGTCTATCCACGCGATCAACTCCCATTCAAACGAACGAAGGGGAGGAAGAGACACGCACTGTTCACGGTATCATAAACCCACTCATTGATCGAATCAATCTCCTGGCGGTACGCTTCGGGATAGATATCGATCGCTGCTTTCTCAGGTGAAACGAGATCGTTGAAGGCGGTGTTAAATATGCGAATGATCTCCGAACTTTCGTTGTTGACGATCGTGTGGGTTTTCTTGTCCCAGAGAACGGGGACGGTGAACCTATCTCGCAGAGGGATTCAGAAATTGGTTTGTTTTTCCGTTTTGACTCTGGTGAGATGGGTGGGAGGGGTGCGTGCTTACCTTCCGCTGTAGTTCGGGTCAGCCTTGAAATAGAGATCTTTGACGTGTTGGGCGTTGTATACAGGGTCAGGATCTGACCCAGGGAAAGGATCGACGCTTGCGAATGGCCATCCATTCTCACCCATATGGGGAGATACGACGGTGACGGCTAAGGAAAAGAAAGAGCAAGGTCATGATCACGCGGATTGGGGGAGTAGACGACCACTCACGGATGATGTCTTCGAGGCCTTTCAATTTCCGTGTGATGAGCGTGCGCGTGGCCCATGCTACGCGATAACGTTGGGGACAGAGTGGACATGGAAGAAGCGTGATAACTCACGGCACGCGTATGAGACGTAGAGATGATATCTGTCTGGAGAGACCAGTGCCAGTCAAAAAGAAGTATGTACGATGAAGCTCGACGAACCTCTTTCAGGGGCAAACTGGCCATCCTTCTGGATCCAATTCCTGAATGACGAGGGAGCTCTCTTAAACGAGCCGTCTGCTTCGAGTCGCATTTTACCGATGTCGGCTTGTAAAGGGGCGTCGCGAGTGGTGGACATGCTGAGCTTTCTGTAGGATGTGAACTGTGTCGAATATGTTCGAGGACAGGATACCGTTAGGGGTCTCCTGAATATGCAACTTATAAGCTGTAGTCGAGTAGCCATACTGGGTAAAACTTTCACTTGAGACGTCCAACATTTATAAGACCGTCACGACGATGACAAACGTTGTACAATAATCCCGCCGTCTTTCATCATGGAGTCCTGAATCATCCTTTGTAATTCCTGAAAGACCAAAAACATGAAACCCCCGCTGACAAGGATATCCCACATCAGGTACCAGCCATCCCAACAACACCCACATGGTCACGAATCTTGGCAATCTCGCTCGCGGTCATTCCACCTTTGCTCGCGCGTAAAAAGTCTTCAAACACAATTAACGCATCATTTTCGTTGGCAAACTCTCCGCTAGAGAACACGTTTAGTCATTGCCACCTTTTGAGTAAGCACATGTTCTTACCGTAGGAACGCGAGTAGACGACTCCAGAACGCGGGCTCAGTGATGGTGGTTTGGTAGACTGAACGCGCCGAAGAGAGGGAAGCGGTGGGTATGGCCGAGGTGTCCAAAGTGAGAGTGATGTCCTGAGGTTTGTTGGCCTCTGATTCGAGCGACGCGATAGAAGGCGAGGGAGACAGAACGATGGAAGGTGTGCGAGTGTGTCTATGCACTGGGGCGAGTTTCGAGCTTGAATCAGACCCTGAGGGTTGCATGGTTTCCTCCGGTGCAGAAGTAGGGAACGACGTCTTTGTAGGGTCCCAATCGAAGCCTGGCTTGAGCATCAAGTTTATAGTATCTCCGTCCTTTACGTCGTACTCCTTGAGAAGCTTGGTGTCGACGAGTGCTTTTCCCTTTAGAAGTAGTCGTTGTGCGTCTGTGGGCGGTGCACGGGGCTGTGATGCGAGCTGGGATTTAATGTCGGAGATAGTATCTGTGGATTGCACTGCAAGAGTGAACGAATGCGGAGGTTTCAACGATTTGAACGTAATGTTGATCGTGGCAACTTGATTTATCGGCAGCGGTTAGAAGAACACGTCGTGGAGGCATGCTGGTCTAGCCTACCTGGCGGCGTCGAAGACTCTCCCTTACGTTCTGGAACAGGTGGTACTGATATCTATAGTCTAATGTAAGAGAGTGTGACTAGCAAGGCTGATGTGCTACGTACAGACAAGATTGGAACCCTCTTGAGAGCGAGATGAGGGGGTGCTTGATAGTCGTCGTCGAACGTCACCGGTTGAGTTGCGACTGCCTTGGTGAATGACTTGATGAATGCGAGTTCTGCTTGATCTGCCATCGTCCCGGTCAAATACTACTATATGTCTGTCTCAGTTTCGTCGATTCCAAGAATTGGACGAGTAAAGTCATCCGAGTCCATGTTATCATCAGGGATATCCGTGGCTGTGTCGTGACATCACATCACACGCCGTGACAGCTCTGTCCGTGTGTCACGCTCGTTCCTCCGAATCCTACCCGTCAAATACAATGGCCGTATGTACACCTCAACCACCTGACCGCGTACAATGACTGACAGTTTTGCTCTATAGTCAGGTTTCGGTTACACTGGAGGTGCGCAAGAAACGGGCATTTATTGCATTCTGCGTTGACAACCACACACAGGCCGTTCGCGGTGTTTCGCGTACTGGCAGGAATTCCAGAAAGTGAGATGTCCATATCGTTTTATTGTTCGTCATACTGACAAGATCGTGCTCTAGTGTTATGCTCAAGCTGATGCACCCCAAGACTGCAAAATGCAAGCTGAGGACTACTTGGAATGTCTCCACCACAGAAAAGAGGTGCGTGTCGTTCGTCTTACGGGCTGCAGTTGCTTATATGCGTTGCGAACCCATCCCTAGATTACACGAGCCAAGGCTATAAGGGCTGAATACATCAAACAAGCAGAACATCAGGTCAAAGAAGGTCGCAAGATGGCCGACATCCTTGCTGACGGTGTCATCGTTAACGTTGGTCTAATACAACGTGATCAAGCGGCTAGTCAACATAAGTAGGATAGCGGTTACCCGGTCGCTTGGTCGATCTTTTGTCGCTGTTCTAGAGAATATATCACCTTTACCCTGGCATGTCCATTCCCGCTGTCGCAAGGTCCAAATCGCATGTAGGTATCGCAACTAGCCATATATTACTCATATATTCGCAGCCATTCATGGCAAAAACCAACATGGCTCTGGAACTCGACGGTTGAATTGAATCTAGTTGACCCCGTATCACCGCGTTCTGGTCCTTAGAAGAGACTCAACCCCCTGCTCCTGCTGCAGGAGCAGTACGGGGAATCGGTGCCATTGTATATCGTCGCTTAGCGGCTCGACAGCTTATTCCATCGTGGGGAACGACGTGGACACCCCATCAGCGATAGAGACAGAATAACTGCATTGAACAGGGTGAACTATATGAACTCCGAGGCAACGCATACACATCGAAAACCCAACGTGCACATCTTTAAACATATCTCTTTTTCAACTCCTCTGCAAAACTTACCATCAAGTGGAATTTTACGCCAAGGCGTTTCAAACGAGGTCGGGAATCAGGTCTTCGGGATACAAGCCGAATTCCGATTGATACTGGAACCGAAAATGTCAAGTTTCTGAATGTGTTCAAAGGCGTGAGTGGATGAGAAATCGACAAGAACTACCTTCATCCCGACAGTTTCACCCTTCACGAAACTAACCTGCTTTCCGAGCGCTATATGATTTCGTTAACCAATTTTCTTGACGGTAAGAAAGTCGCGTTGCCTTTCCCTATTACTGACGCGTAGTTTGTATGTCAATTTATCGCTGATTGCATAGAAAGTCTTGCCCAAAACTTGAGCGGATTCATCCTTGTAGTGTTTGAGCAGTGCCAATACACAATGTCCTAGATCGCGCTAGACCCAGGAAATATATTGGTTGGTGTTTGGAGCATATTTGGGGATGGTAAGCTCATAGGCGTTGTGTCCGATGTCGTAGTTAGATAATTGAAGCTGCAAAGCGGATCATACAGGTTCATCAGGACATCTCGACTTGAAGCAAAACCAATTCTAGCCACTTACTTCCAGGCATTCTCAGCGAATCAGCCTTAGGGACGTCATCAGACAATGCTTCAAGAGTTTGGACTGGACAAACCTGTGTGAAGAATCGAGTGAGGAAGCTGCGTCGAAGGTAATCATCAACATTAGCTTTGTCTGAGGATGGTTTATTGATAAGCTGGAGGTGGTACTGGTAGACATCGCTGGATGATAACTTCGCCGAGGAAATGAACAAAAAATGCCTTCACCAAATCGCGGTCTCCCCAAGATCATGATGGATCAATGTGAGGAAAAGTGGACAGGATTCTGCCAGATCATTCGGGTAGGTCCTGGGAACGATATACGAAGCCTCTTTGGCTGCGATCTTGTTGGAGAAGCATTCCCGCGACACCAGGTTCTCCACAGTTGCAGACAGCTCTTTGTCGAAAGTGGTGCGTGCATTCCATCCGCCACCTGAGATCTGACTAGTCGGCGCAGACATACGGGTTGGCCGCATTTCCTGAAGGGACCTGGAGGAGCTGAGTAGGTGAACACCACCAGTGGGGTTTTTTGCTGAACCCCATGCGGTTCGGGTATGTAACAGCCTATCAGGCGGCATTGTAATTGGTTCACCTAGCATTAAAGAGAACGTTCGGTTGAGCGAACAAACGAATCCATCCAATGTGCCTGTAAGTCACTTCGCCAACCACATGCGGAGTGAGACCGTGAATCATCTCGCTAGGGTGTTTGGATGAAATGATGGGTACGTAGAGAAATGTTCTGGTTACGGTGTACAACCCCAGGGCAGCATGCTATTGTGTACTTTCACAAGAGCTCGAGCTCTGGGGGTGACAGAACTCCCCCTCAACTGCCAGGGCCCAGCATAGACTGTGGTGGTACATAATTGCGTTTATTGTGGTCTCACGAGAGGACTGTATTCAAGCTTGCTGTGCTGAAGTGTCAAAGGAACAACTGACTCGCTGTGCTGATTTTGTCAGCAACCAAACAGGGACCAAACATCGTAAATAGCCACAGTGCTTGTCTACTGCGTCTCTGCTCTTCACCACCACTCTTTCCTCCAACGCCCACTCGTCTGCCAGCAAACTTTCAATGTACGTTTTCCACGTCGTTCTCAGCGTTGACAATGGCTAATATCATACTTGTATGACCATTTCATGTCCTACTCGCACTCAATTGATGCCCCTACCTGCACTGGCTTATCCTGTTGATCGTGTGCGATTGTGCTTGATCTTTCCACGATGCTCTTCCCACCGCTTCTCCAGACTCGCCAGCATCTTAATATCCTACTGCTATGGCCCTTAAGCGCATTAACAAGGCAAGTATCCTTTCCCTAGCGTTATCGCCTCTTGTGGCGCACCTTGGGCGCTATCTGAAAACTGTTCAAACTAACGAGGGTACTCTCTCAGGAATTGATTGACCTTGGACGTGACCCACCCTCGTCTTGCAGCGCTGGTCCTACAGGCGATAACATGTTCCAATGGCAAGCAACGATAATGGGACCGGTGCGTTAATCCATCCATCCGAACCGACGACCAACCTGACTCATCATGGGTTCAGGGTGATTCACCTTATGCGGGTGGCGTTTTCTTCCTCTCCATCACCTTCCCTACGGACTACCCCTTCAAGCCTCCTAAAGTCAGCTTCACCACCAAGATCTACCACCCCAACATCAATGCCAATGGTTCCATATGCTTGGACATTCTCAGGGACCAATGGTCTCCAGCATTGACCATTTCGAAAGGTTTGTTTCGCAACTCTCTGTGTATTAAACATCATGAATGACCTTGCGTCTTCAGTTTTGCTTTCGATCTGCTCAATGTTGACTGACCCTAATCCTGATGATCCATTGGTGCACGATATCGCACATCTGTACAAGACAGATCGTGCTCGGTATGAAGCGACCGCCAGGGAGTGGACAAGGAAGTGAGTATTCTGGCTTTCCAATTGCAAAACTTTCCCTGATGTTGCTTTCGTCAGGTACGCCATGTAGTACGAGTGTGGCTACCTTGCAATCTTCCTGTACATACAAATGAGGCTGTATGAGAGTGTATCAATGTCTTCACCATTGCATGTCTTCATGTTCTAGTATTACCCTTGTCTATTGTTTTCCTTTGTGGCATCGAACTTGAGCTAACCAACCTTCGCAAAGCCTGTGCACAAAGTCGTGTGTAAACTGGGTGAATGAAGCCGGAGCTTTCCTACTATCACCCAATTGGGTGTGGTCTCAAGTGACGCCTTTTATTTCTCCAAACAATCTTCAGATTTCAAACATCATGATGGTGCGATTAAACCCATAGTATTGGTGAGACAAAGTTGCTTGATGTCTAGCCTTAAGACCTTGTACAGCATAGCTCGATGGTAGCGCGGGTTTAAATAGCCAGTCAAGAGGCGCTGTTATAATATCTTGGCGGCCTGAGGCATGCAGCCAAGACGTTGATACCCTTCGAACCCGAGCGAGCGATCGGTCGTGCGCTCATCAACACAGTAACCTTCAGTTCCTGGTAACTCCGCTTCGCATCGCAGCTCGCGAGTCTACATCCTTTCCGTCACACCCCAGGTAACCACCATCAATTTTACCTCCTTCCGGTATGTTTCCCTTTCAAGTCTGAAACTTTACGCGCGGACCCATCCGGGGCCGTAATTTGTTTGTATGTGCCAGTCCCAGCCTCCTTGAACCGCTGCTGCATGTAGAACTGGTCCGGTGTTGATGCCCCGCCTGAAATTTGAACGGCCAGTGGTATGCGGCGGGACAAGGCCGAGGTGAAGTCATAGCATCTATGAAGTCGTTCGTACACGAGGAGATTCGGAGGAACGATCGGAATGCATCAACCAACCAACGACCCCATCAATCATCAGTTCCATCCGAGTCGCCCCCCCGCCCCCCCCCTCCGAACCCGACCAGAGTCCATCATCTCATCATGTACGGTACCAATCCATTCTCCGCCCAGGCTGTCTGGAATGCATCGAACCAATGCGACCTCGCACTTTCCATATTCGGTGCGCCCCCCTATCTAGTCCCAGCGAACAGCACGTCCTTGAATCTGTTGGTCACGTTCCGGTTCCCGCCGTTTAGCTCGACCATCTTGGACTGCGCCGTAGTGGGGCCTAACAATGAGACATATTACCGCCTCGTGACTGACCCGGATTTACCTGGATATACGGTGCTCAAGACGGCGGGGGGACAGAACATTGCGGTTATCGAGTGGGGGAGCCCGCCAAAGGTTGAGGCGCGGGGGGAGGTGGCCAAACAGCCAGTAGGGAAATGGTTGAAGTTGGCATCTGATAGACGGTTCGTGCCTCTCTCAGCATACACGCTTTGGTAGACGTGTCTGACGCTTTCTTCTCTTGTTTAGATTGCGGTATATGGTCTCTAACGGGGTCAACTATTCCTGGGCACCTATGGATAGATTCCAACACGTAAGTCCACCATCTCCCTCATATATGCGCTAGCGTTGCTCTGACGCATTTTATCGTTTTAGTTGTCTACTGCGGGTACGACAGGTTGGTTAGCTCGCGTTTCGAGGGGGTACAACGCAGTCGTCCTCGAGTTGACACCCCGGGCGATCGAGTTGGGGCTCATCGACGCGTCCATCCTCGCTACCATTCTTTTCCAATGCGGCGTGAACATTGACTAGACTATTACAATTCAACCCGCTCGCCTGCGTCATGCGAACTTGGGGTGTTGGAGGTAATTTTCCAAACTAATTCGTCGTGTATTTATTGGACCCTTCTCATTCTCGCTATTGTGCTTTGCTTGCTCGTTGTTCTCGTACACGTACCCCTTCCATAGATGCGTAGTTCATATGATCGCTATTTTAAACAACGGTAATAACAAACCCGTGCTATCTACACACCAGTCTCACGAGACCTGGATGGATCTCATGAACCGTTCAAGCGCCGTAATCTGTATATGTCGCAGCTTGGTCGCCTCATCGATTCCAACCAACCGCACCTGTGATTGTGCCTGCGAAATTCCACCGTCAGAAAGCGTCTCAACGAAAGCGCAAGGGACGAGAAGAAACGTTACGCACGAGAGCAAGCGGCTTCACTTGATCAAGCACTGCAGTCAACCCAGAGATCATTTCCGCCAAAGCAACCTTGTGTCTCGGGTCCGATTGTAAATACAACACGTCGGGTATGATCCCGATCAATTTGGGTACCGAACGAGTGAGGCTCTCGAGCTCTTGTTCTTCTGCTGCGTCGGGTACGGCGGCTTCTGAAATAGAAACGTGCAGCTCGGGTAGACGGGTCATGGCGTGAGCGTAGTCTAGGTAGGCCTAGGCGAGGATGTGATGAGAGATGAGAACGCGTTTGGAAGAGAGGATGGGGGAAACGTCAACTTACCTTGCCCTTGAGGTGCCATCCGTCGATGGACTGGCTGACCATTCGATCGAAGAGTGAAACGAGAAGGTCCAAGTCTTGTCTGATCACAGCTTCTGGTGCGAGCTCGACCACTGCGAGGTCGTGTGCGGATTGATACAATCCTGCTGCCATGTACAACTCGTATGCGTCGTAGACTTTGCCTTGTCGGATGGCATAGAGAGCCTGACGAAGTCGTACGTGAGAACTTGAGCGGTAAGCCTCATCTTTTACGTACCTTGGCGTCGTTGACCCATGCAAGGGGAATCTTGAGACTCCCCAGGATTCCGCTGCACATCCACTCATCGAGTTTCTCGGCAGATCTATGCAATAGATCTCTAATAGCCTTCTCTCGTCTATCCGACATAATGTCAGTGCAGTGGTAAGATTGATTCCAAGAAAACATACCCAGCTGAACCCTCGATATGGAGAAGCACGAATATAGCCTCCTGAAGCATACCCAGCTGCTCCAACTGTTGCGCATAGCAACTTGCTAACAGGTCAGCGTTTGGACTGTGACCTTCGCGATGTCCGTCCTCGTACAACTCCTCCATGCGCTCTGACTCGCTACGATCAGAGAAATCGCGAATACGCATACACCGCGAAAGAATGATGTATAAATGCCAAGGAAAAGAATAGTCTGCAGGTGATGGTCCAAAGGAGAGTGGCGAGAGGACTTGTGAGAGCGAGCACGCGGGTTCGGCGAAGAGTCGAATAAGGGAGAAGAGGGCGTCGGTGGGTGGAGGAGAGGGGATGTTGAAAGGAAGCTTCTGTGATGACGTTCCTTCCAGGTAGTATGGTCGAGGAGGTGCCATCCGTGAGGGTGACTCTTGCGTGGCGCGGTGATACGACTCATATACTTGTGCTATCGATGCATCCATAGGCTCAACATACCAGAGATACATCCCAAATGTCCGTTTCCAATCCAGCCCCTCCAAAGGATCGACGTCAAGACATCGCTCGAGACTGCTCGCTTTCGAACCCTCCAGAATGTCTACACAGCCGGCGAGTATAGAGTATATCTTTCTGATGCTCGCACTGACGTGAACATCTATTCGTTGTTCACGCCATAGCTGTAGCTGTTCTCTGATGTCTTCCCTGAATTCGAAATCACCACCTGCTTGTGAGAGTAGCGTCGCGAGCTTGACGGATCCAGAGTCCATGGCAGTATCGCAAGCCTTCTCAATCTGGTGGCCAGAGAGAAGTGTGAATATGAGGGCGGCGTGTTCTGTGGAGGATTGTTTTTTGAGGTCTGCATCAACTGATGAAGTGACAGCGTTCCTTAGCCAGTCCGAGAGTGCTGCTTTGCGTCGGATAGATGCAACACGATTTCGAACATCGACTATCACATCTCGACCTAGTCGAAGATCGATATTGTCGAAAAGTGCCTGGCCAAGACGGAACAGTGACGCTTCGTACGAGGTGTCGGTTCTGGGATACAACAACACAAAAGACGAAAAGCAGAGCTCCGGGGATGGGTCCGCGAAAGGAATTCCGTCCTCGTCCTTTACGATGGGTGTTTTTGAGAGATGGTGCTGCAACAGTCGGGAGAGTCTATTACTGGTCTCTTCTGACGGTCCAGAGAAGAAGGGAGCGGATGTTTTCGTGACAACTGAAGAGTTGGCGGACGTTTGACTACCAGCCGCGTAAGCACTCAGACACAGACTTAGGGAAAGCATGCCTACATCTGACTTGATGGACCACACAACTGGCCGAGATGAACTAGAGTGCCACCGGCACTCCATCCCACACGGAAGGAACGTCCGAATGCAAGACCCGCGTCTGCCCATGCACCTTCATTACCAGCGACTGCTGAGGCTGATATCTCGACTCGTGCATATTTCCTTGATGGACGATACACGGGGTGGTCGATGTCGTGAGCGAACGAAACTCTCTGTGTGTGGCGGTCAGATTTAGAGGAGTGAAAGACTGAGGCACACGAACCTCTTGAGAGTCTAGTCGCGCATCTCCAACTGAGTCACGGCTATGTTTTCTGCTGACAGTCGGTGAAAGTCTGAACCGTCGTATAGGTTTATTCATGGCCTGGAGTACCGCCGCCTCTTCTGGCATACGGAACAGCGATGTTTGCATAACGTGCATTTTCTGCGCGTCCACACCAGCGCGTCCTGCCCATGCGGTGACAAGAGCAGTTCGCAGGGGGGCTGCATCGAGGTCAGAATCCGATGAGCTCGTTGACCCAGATCGACTTCGAGTGTGTTGGTATTGGATTTCGCCGTCCGAGTCTTCCACGAGAGCGTGATTACGCGTTTTCGAATGCTTTTCGACGACCAGTTCGTCTTCATCCATCTCTGAGGTGTTCTCTGATTCATCATCCTCTTCTTCTTCTTCCTCGTCCACCTCTATGTCCTCGTCCTCCTCTGAACCTGAACTTCCCGAGTCTTGGTCCATGTCGACAGACTTGGTTGGCGAACCTGCGCGCAGTTTGTGTGCATCCTGGGACGTGTAGGTGGTTTCTTCGTCGCTGGTGTCGCTTGTGAGGGCACTGAAGCGAGTCATGATCCAAGAGTACTTATGTGCTTTGACCGATGGAACAATACGACCTTGGAAACCAAACAAACGAATACACAAACTTACTTAGTGCGCTACACTTTTCCTACTGTTGGATTGCTAATCTGTGCTTAGCTAATAAGTAGCCCCTAAATACTCTACATGAGTCTCATACCATTAGAACACTACCCCGTATTACCCCAACATGCAATCTTAAAACTGCCTGAACAAATCTGAGCTGGACCCAAATATCATATATTCAGGGATCGATGAAGCACTGCGTCCTCGTTTAGCATTGTGGCAGGGTGGGTCACCGTTTTGCTCTGTGTGGCTTCAAGCTTGATGCTGACTTAGACTGCGCCCTTCAAAGCTATCAACGAAGAACCTATCACTAAACTCTCGAAGCGAATACATATTCACAAGCTGTATTGCTATTCCCTAGGGGAGGAAGGTTGTATCTGGCTGCTCAACTTTTTGATTTCACCCGTGGCCTTCCACTGTCGGGAAAGTCTCATCGAACTCTGCCTTGCACAAAATGGGATTGGTGCTAAAGGTCTTCTTGCCATTTCAAGTTTTTCAAGGAATAATAGGGCTCTAAGAGAACTGGACCTGTATGGCGTGAGTACTAGCTACTCCCTCAATCCCTTGTGGCTTATTTGCTGGAATGTCACTGCGTGCGTGACTCGGATAGAATCCTCTCTCAGCCGATCCAGATGTCATCGCAGAATTCACTAGCGCACTGAACTCATCCTACGTACGCAATTTATCAATCCTTGATGAAACCTCCCCAGGCGACCTCTTTTTGCAACTCGTACTAGCGATGCTCACCACATCCTATTTTCAAATTCTCAAAGTGTTGTGCGCATGCACTCGGGACATCGTCCCAATACTCGTGGATTATCTTAAACCATCTCAATGTCACCTAAGACGGCTGGATCTCAACCATATCATATTGACCCCAGAGGGTGTTTATCAAATTCTTGATGCCCGTGGAGAAAACAAGAATTGTATATCCATGAGGCTTATGTTGTTCCTCCCCGAAGATTTACACATTGAAGAAAATCGGTGTATAGCATCCATGCAGGCTTTCCACACTCTCAGCAATCGGAATGATGAACTCAACACGCGAGTTAGAGATGAGTCCATTGCACTTCTCCGTTACTCCTCTCGATTCTTCGATCTCCCAGTTGAACTGGTACAAGAGATTACTGCCTGGCTCGCCCCATCACTCTCGCTTTCACATCACATGTGAGTTGTGTTTTATGCAGCAGACATTAGAACTCTGTTCCCCCCCGGTCACCAATTTACAGCTCATGGTCGAGTTGAACGACTCGTGACCTCAGTTATGACCGTTCTCGGAT
>JBBPRG010000252.1:0-16385 GCA_038092895.1 Chalciporus pseudorubinellus | reverse complement strand
TTCCACAGCGCCAACGTCTTGTCGTTATACTCCTTCCAGTTGAGTGCGTTGAACATTCGGACCCGTTTTGATCGCTGGCCTTCGTCAAGACCCTGCAAGGCATCATGGTCATAGAGGTAATTGGTAACTCTGGAACCGAGGTGGATTGTTCGACAGAAAACAAGAATCTTCCTGCGAGGTGAGGTGAAGATCCAGTCGAGTTCGGGAAACCTAGATGACCTGATTCCCGAACGACATGTGCGGAATATGATGTGGAAGTCATGGCGCATGTTCGAGCGTCGCAGGATGTAATAGGAACCATCCTGAAACCCGAGTAAGTCGAGAACATTCTGAGTAGCTCCTCCTGCTTGCATCGTTGCAGTGATGGCAAGCATTGGAACCTCTTTTGGCAGACGTGTGCGCATCCAGCCAGTCGCCTGGTAATCCTTGCGGAACGTAGTACCCCATGTGTTCATCAGGTGCACCTCGTCAACGGCCATCATGCAGACACGTTTTTTGAAGGCGGTGCTGTCAATTGTGGACTTGAACTGTGGCGACATCAATTGCTCGGGCGAGACGAGCAAGATTGCGACACCGGTACGGACTTGCTTGTACACGTCTGGTTCCCCTGCGTTCTGGGCCATGGAAACACGATCGGCGTTGATCGCAACGGCTGTTAGGCCCGCGGTGCGGATGCGAGACTCCTGATTAAATAACCAGTGAGTGAGTGAAACATGCCACTAATGAACAAAAAACTCGCCATTTCTTCCTCGAGTGCCTTTGTGGGACATATGACAATCAGCGCGGGATCGTCAGGGAACCGCGGGTCGCCTTTTCCGAGTGGGTGCGTGGACAAGAGTCGGACGAGGTGCATGAGACGAATGAGCATTTCCGTTTTCCCCGATCCTGTGGCAGTGATTGCGAGAACGTCTTGCTGGTCGAGCAAACGAGTGATGACGTCTAATTGCCAGTCATGTGTGTCGCTATCTGGAGCAATTTCTCTGAGTGTTTGCTGGCAGAACTTCCGCCCTTCGGGGGAACGAAAAGTGAAGGGCATTTAGAGCTAGGGGCAATGGATTAGACTTTACTACATAGCCCGACGCGACATGATTATGTAGATAACTACAGATCTTCGTGCTAATAATACCTCAGCTTGCGATTCACATGCTACACCCTCTCGCCGATATGCCGGAGGGCAAGCTGGGCTGCTGACGTCGAAAATGTCACGGATAGCTCCGAATTCTCGAGCACCAGCAAAAACCTGCAGATGAAAGCAGACTAGGTTCGATTGAAGTGCATACAAACTTTGATCGTTACCGAACAGACTGTCTCGCGACTTGCTAGTACTGCAATCAAGTCTGATGCAAGAATCGATCGACTCATAAAACTGATCGATCAATCGATCAATCTCCACAGCAAGTTCGGGATCTCCCCTAGAAGGGACTGAACACACCAGGTTACCCTGATCGGATATGCAAACCAGGTCTTTCCAAATGACACATTGACTCGTCGCCAATCTTTTTCAGTAAATCTCCAACCTGACGAAGACACACTTCAGCTAGAGTTACACGCGATGATGCCAGTGGTGAAGATGGATGAGAAGCTCTTGTCCGAGATCGTTTGATTTCACCATCGAAATGACGATACTATCCTTGTACCTCCCCTGACTCTAAGTTTGTCAGCGGTCAGAATGTCGATCCCCTTGTTTCCCCAAAGGAGATGCAATAGAAGTTTGATCTGCTGGCGATACAGCGACATGATCCCGATCCCCCGTTCCTGGATTCCACTGCGAAGAAGTGCTTCAGTGATTTGGTAAAGGAGCTTCGTTTGGACCAAGTCGCCAACTCGGGCGTCAAATGCAGAATATGATCCATATCGACGAAGACTGTCTTGCAACTGCCATGCCATGGAAATTCCAGTTTGACCATAGTTCCGAACAACGCTCACTTCCTATCCAAGAGTCAAGCAGGCCAACATCTGCCCTCGATGCATAAGGACCCACCTGCTCTCCGCAAAGTGTCGATAAACGTCCCATCAGGGAGGACGACTTGGACACTCTCCTTCGCAACGGCTTCCGAAAGCCTGGGCTGTAAGACAAATCGGTTCAATGGGTGTCATCCACCTTGGAAGCAGCGTCCCATGAATGTGACAAACAAACTGGACACTGAGGTCGCACCGTGGGTACCCCCCTGGTAGCCAACGATTAGTGACCCGTTCTTACGACCAGACGAGTTGGATAGGAGTTAGTAAGCAGGACGGGAGGAGGATGGCGCACGCAGCAGCGGTCTGGCGTGTTGCCGTCACAAGCAATGATGGTAGGACGATAGTCAGCACCGGCGCTGACGAGAGACCAGTAATGTTGGATGTAGCAACGCACGAACTGGTCAAAGCAAGGGTATACAAGACAAGTAGTGCTTCGTAAATCGTGCATAGTGTACGCGAAATATGTCACAGAGAAAGAGCTGTGTCAGCTCAGCCTCAGCTGTGAAGAGGAAATGGGCGCTTACAGAGATATTTCCGCCACGGTCTCGTATTCAACTCGAGCATGTGATGCATAAGCCTTGTGTGCTCATCAGACATCTCGAAAGCCTTCCGGCCCACCCACTACACATCCACCTTGGCTGGCAATGTCCAACGCAGGGTATGAATCTTCCCTACATGACGCTGGGCCGCTTCGCATACTTTGTGGTCACACAGACATGATCTCTACGATGACGTACCTTCCTGGTGGCCAACGACTGGTGACCAGTTCCAAAGACAAGACGGTTCGGATATGGAATGTAGAAGATGGTAGCCAAGAGGGGAAGGAGATGGTCCACGCAGGAGATGTCTGGTGTCTTGCTGTCACTCAGGCTGGTGATGGGAAGAGGTGAGAGTTTCCGATAACGGAGGCACGACGTCATTGGAAACGGGTTTTCAGGCTCTGACATTGAAGCAGCATGTATGCATGATCCACAGGATTTGTGCATCTTGCCTTCTCTCTTCAATGTCAGCACTCTGCACTTGTTCATAGTTGTTTTTGCTGCATCAGCAAACTAGCCATTACCTGTTGTGCCTTTGGCACAGGCTGCATGTTCATTATATAATGAGAATATCTGATAAAATCTTCATTTATTCAGAATAAAAGAAAACTACAAAGAATATCAGAAAAACCAGTCATTTAACACATTTCTAAGCACTTTAGTAAATACTACATTTGTTGTTTTGTTTGTATTGTGATCAGCAGGAAATGGGCAACTTACTGTAGGCTTTTAATCTGGGAATATAATAAATCAGGGCTTGAAAACAGGGCTGAATGTGGTAGTGGGGTAGGATATCTGGATGTGAATAACCCACTATTAGGATATTCAGAATATAATATTACACTCTAAATTCACCTGCTAACATGGACTTGGAGAGACTCAGAGGATGAAGAAATCATCTGGTTTGAGGAAAACAAAGAGAATGAAACGGCAGAGTTGGAGGAAGAGCATGCTGGTGGGTACTTCTGGCTTCCACTGGTGCAGTTCTGGCAGATGCTCGCCCTTTTGGCAACAAAGTTTATTTGAGGGGGGTCATGTATCAAATCATCCCCTTTGAGACCCAGCACACCAGCAACCTTCCACTTTTAGATGGAAAAAATCTATTGCTCAGATTAAAAGCCTATGGTAAGTCATCCAATGTAATCTTGAGATTTGTACATTTAGAAAGTTTCATATACAATTATGCCTGGGGTAATGCCATTTTTGCAAGGTCTTCACTATCATTTCAGATTACTTGATTAATGTATTTATATCTATGAATATATTTTAACAGAGTTGTGCCACTGTGACTTGTGTTGCTGGCTATGCTCTGGCACATTTATCCTGGCATGGAATTGAGAATTCATCTTTGTTGACATCAAGGATAGAGAACAACATGGGTATATCCTTGAGTATCTGAGGCTATATCCTTCAGATTCAGTGGGAGAAGGATAGCCTAGGTGTCACTCTCTGGAAAGAAAACTGCAAAATTTACAATATAGCTGGAACATAAATCAGCCCTTTCTAAAGGCTCCCCTAAAGGCATTGGCTCTAATTGAGGTCTTGAGGAAAATAAAAATAAAATCTTATATAATGGTTCAAGGTACCACCTAATGCTGTGGATTACATTACAAAATTCAAGTATTAGAAAGGCCAGCATTTGATGAATGGCAAACTGACCAGCAGCTTTTCGTGTGATCACCTTTGTCATTTAGCATATTGTACCACATTTAACTGGAGCCCAAATCTTCTACATGTGTGCAAACAAAGTCTGTTGAGATGTCTTGCCTGTCATTTCCTCTGCTATCCTGCCATTTGCCCATTTCTTCAATCTCTCCCTATCTACCCATCATGTCGTTTATCAAGCTCACCTGTGGGTTTTGTATGCTCACCCTCACTCTTTTCATCTGTAAGCTGGGCAGTGACCTGGTTAGTAAATTGAAACCAAACTTTGACAGTATACTCACCAATTTGGTCACTGTTCAAATTACTGGCCAAAATATGATGATTTTTCCATTTATCAGATATTCTTAAATCACATATACAAAGAAATAGATGAGTAGAAGAAAGCATAAGAAGAAGAGAAAGATTGGGCAGAGAAATCCCTGCTGAAAACAGTCTCTGGCAGGCAAGAATGTTGAAACAAACCCATTAACAGCTTGCACCTGAGTTTTCCAATTTTTTTATCCAAGAAACAAATTCTAGATATGATTGCATTATTTTTCTGTAAACCTAGGTGCAATCTGTTAATAATATTTCTATGGTATGTTTGCATGTCTTAACTAACTGTGCTCAAGATGTGAGGGAGTTGACTATATGTGGACTGCAGCACTTGAGACAGCCAAAAATGGAAAGGCCAGTGCACTTAGTATGTGAGACAGCCAAAAAAGGAAAAACCACATGGTTTGATGCTTTGCCGATGCAAGCGAAATAGGTGAAATAGGTGACGCTTATATCATGTGCTTTTTTTGGTGCTGGCTAGTTAGTTGATTCCTGATTTTGGGACAGTGGGTGACTCTCCATGGCCTTTAATCTATTCTCAGAATAAATTGGGGTTCGAAAAATGTCCAAATGTAATTGGGGAATTAATGGGAATAAACTGCAGCCTTCCACAGCCTCATGGATAATCCATGAAATAATATTTCTCTCCAGTCCAAGCCAGTATGGATGTGCTCATTGAGCAGATCCAACTAATGGATGAAATTGAGGAGCACACCAACAAACAGGAAAACAGGCAACTACTCACCACAGCCGCTCTCGTTGTAGTTGTGCTCATAGCTGACAATGAGTGTGTGGCTGCATGGAACCGCAATCGCCTCTACCTTTGCCATTCTGATTTGCTCCCTTCACCACAGCAGAGCACTCCCTGGCAAAAGATGTATGAAAGGCACAATGATCGGGCTTTCATCACAACAATAGGCATTGATGTAGTCACATTTGAGTTTATTCTTCAAGCAGGATTCTCTTGATTGTGGTTCACATACCCAATCTCTTGCACAGATGTACCTCAAGCAGCCACATCACGACCAGGGTGTCATTCACTGAATCTGGCTGGAGTGCTTGGCCTTGTGTTACACTTCTTAAACTTTACAATGCGCAAGATCAGCCTACAGCAAATCTTTGCACTCATTTCCTCCACTGTCTCTCAATATCTTAGCTTTAGCCTTCAAATCCTTCTGATAACCCTTTATGATATATCCGATGCAGCAATCTGCTGGCCATATGATGGCAAGTTTGCAGAAAACAACACCCTTGTTGTCCAGCGTCATCCACATCTCATGGGAGCATTTGGAACTATTGATGGGGTGAAGCTACCTGTGCAAACCTCAGATGATCCAGAGATCGAGAATGTGACCTATAATGGGTGGTTATCGGAGCACTTCGTGAGCTCTGTACTGGCATTTGCTGCTACAGGTATGTACTTTCTTGAATTTTAGGGTATTTGATTTTTTAATAAATTACATACAAGGTATCATCATTGCAGCTAACATCAATACACCTGGCAGTTGGCATGATTCAAGAATTGTGAAGCTCATTTATTATAAACTTCAATCCCACACACCACCCAGTTTCTATCTTATAGCAGATACTGCATTCCCACAAGGCACTGATGCCATTGAAGGTTGCATTCAGGCACTATTGAAAGGAGGGCAATGAGTCACTGGGAGTGCTGAAGAGCTGGAGGAGAGAATGGTGTTCAATCAAGAGCTGCTCTCATTCTGACAGTCTGCAGAATGGGGAATGTGAAGTCTACAAGGTGCATTTGGACGACTTCAAATCCCCCTTGACATCAATGATGTTAATGGATGCTCTAATTTGATTGAGGTTTGTTTGCATTTACACAATCTTCATGCTATAAGAGTTGGGGTTAATCAGATACAAAGTGTTTACATGAGATATTGGCAGGATACCATAGATGATCATGCAGTATGGGCAGGTTTCGAGCAAATGCTATTTTCAGAACAGTGACAATGAGACTGTGTTTTGAGATTCCATGTATCACTAGAATACAAGGACAACTAGTACTAATACATAGCATCTTCAATAGCCTTTCCTTTATCCTTGCAAGTCTCTTCTATAAATTTGCTGCTTGGACCTGCAATAGGAACTTCATTCCCTGTGCACATGATCTGGTGATGAGAAGAGCATGGAGCTTGCATTGTGGGAGACCCAAAATACACTGAGGTAGAATGCTGTACCACAACAGTGAAATCAAGCTGGGACCCTTGTGGGGTGATCGTTATAGTATTTAAAAACATTTTAATCTTTTGCACTTGCATGGACTTGAACACTCAACCTGGAACTATCACATGACTAGACACCGTTTCCCATTCTATCTATAGCTGGAATAGTCATCCCAGCATTACATAAGCAGAGTCACGTGACCCTTACGTCATCATCGGTCCAGACTCCATTCTATCTTTGCTATCATTCTATTCCTGTTCTTATCTCTACTCGTGCCTGTTTTACCTATGAATAGCCTGGTCTGTGCGCACTCTCTCTACAGTATATAAACCCTCATGTAGTAGCACACACCCCAGCCTAATTCATTTGTTCACATCGCCCATTAGCGTGTGTTCTAAGTCTAAGGTCTCCCATCCCTCCTTCTGTCCATCGTTAGGTCTAGTCTCTGCCAGGTATTGTGTGACGTTGGCCTTTGGCCTTTATTGAAGCATAACACTTGAATTAGGCTAGTACGCCCTGCCCGGACTTGTCCCTGTTGCTTTCTCATTCTCGCTGTGGTTATATGTGGTCCCTAGTGTTAAGGGGTAGTCTGGTGGTTCATACGTTTGTGCACGTGCTGTACAGAGAGACAACAACTCTGCAAACTGTTGTTTACACAGTCGTCCACCATATCAAATAAGGATAACGTTGCTGCTCCCCATAGTGCACTAGGGGTCTTCTGATTGGTGGGAATCGCTTGGGCATTACCAATAGCCCTTGCATGTACATTCAATCCAGGTTCTCATGATCTCCTGTGAATGTCATGAATTCACCTTTTGGCAATCTACTTCCTCCACGCCAGCCTTTAGTGTGCAGTTTCCATTGCCCTCTCCATCTATATGTACATTTGTTCAAAGACCACATCAGGGTTGTGCCTGATTGTGTAGAGCAACTTGGGAATAACAGTTGGCGCTGCCCAAGGCTAAGCTAAATTTACGTACCCTTACCTAAATGTAACAATAAATTGTATTAGATAGGTTGTTGCTGGGAAAAAGAAGACCAGAACAATTATATTTTCCATTTCAAGAATACCCACAAGGAAACATTACCTCATGCAACGCCATCATTGCTACTACCTCCAATCTTGGAAATGGCAAAATATAACTCCTTCCAGACACTTCCCAACTGGTTTCATGAAGTCCAATCCACTTCTGGACCTTCTGGAAGTATTTCCGATGTTTCTGGAGATTCCAATGTTTCTGAGTGTTTCTGGAACTTCTGGAAACAGCATGTGAACTCCGAAACGAGTGCAGGAGTTCTGGAACCTTGGAACCCTCAGAATTGTTCAGTATGCACTCTTATTCATCACATTCTATCTATATTCCCTCCTATGTTTATTCATGATTTGTTCCATCACTTTCTATTCTTATCCTTACCATTCCATGACATTTAGCACCTGGTTTTGGGTGTTCTGGACTGGAGTTACATCGGACTTATGCAAGTGCATCTCCACCAATGTACTTAAAGGTCCAGACTCATTTCCTAAGCACCTCAGTCATTTCTGCCCCTTTTAGGCAGTGGCTGAGGTGAGTACTTACATTGTTTTGTTAGTCCTATTACTTATAGTACCTAGTTGGGCATTCCTCCCTATTCCTTAGGTGAATATAGTCGTTTCCACCCCTTTCAGGCAGCGGCTGAGTTGGGCATTCCTGCCTATTCCTTAGATTTTGTTAGATTATGAGCCCTGCTAGCACAAACTAGCAGCAGATCATCAAAGTTGACAACTCCCTTGACTTCACCCACTCTCACACTTTTTCTCTGTGCACTCTGCCATCCCTACGGTACTTTGGCCTAATCTGGACAGTTTAGATCAGTTCTCACTCAGGAACCATTCTCCATCACTCAGATAAACTCCCTGTCACTTGAATCAACTCCCTGTTATCATCATGTCATTGGATAATCCTTTCTCCAACAGTTCCACATGTCCTCGCCTGTCAGGACCCAAAAACTTTGCCATCTGGAAGCTCCGGATCACAGCCAAACTTAGACGTGAGAAGGTCCTAGGGATTGTTCTAGGAACTGATCTGAATCCTCGGATTATAGCTCCAACTCCTTCCACTCCACTTCCATCCTCTTTCTCCAGAACTCCTTCCACTTCACTTCCATTCTCTTTCTCCAGAACTCCTTCTGCTCCTGCCACTAGCACAGCCACTCCAGAGGATGTTTGGAAATGGTTGGAATGTGATGAGAAGGCACATGGAATCATCCAGGACCATCTGGATGATGCCCTGCTTCTCAAAACAGAAGCCTATTCCATCGCCAAGGAACTCTATGAGAAACTCCTCAAACTCCATGAGGTCTCCAACCTTGCAGATGCCTTCTACTCCTTCCACCAGCTCTTCTCTACTTTCTGGAATGGCAACTCTGCCATTTTCAAACATGTTGCCTCACTCTGGACCCTTGAATGCCATCTCCTTGGAATGAAGTTTAACATTGACCTGAAACTCCTTGCCTTCATCCTACTCAACTCCCTTCCGAAATCTCCAGACTGGACAATGTTCACTTCCTCAATCATCAACACGGTTGAGACGAACAAGTTAACCTTTGACTCCATCGAAACCTGAATCCTTTCTAGTGTTCAAAGGTCCAGTCCTGGGACTGGTCGAGGACTGCAGACTGGACTGGACCAGGACCAGTCCTCACAGGACTATGGTCCCAGTCCTTGACAGTCCTGATCGGTCCTGGTCCAGTCCTAAAATTTTGGGTGAATGTCAAGGACCAGTCCAGGACCAGTCTGGACTGGTCCACACAGCCACCCCCTATATGGCACTATTCAGGACCACTTACTCTAATTTTTGCAGATTTATTGGCATTTGTCTGAAATTTCTATGATCTTTTGTCAGGAAATGAAAGATTATCATGTGTTGTTGATGCAAAAATTCACTTGATGTTATCCATCCTATCCAGAATGACCTAAATGATGCACAATGATCATTATCCTGAGGGTACATTGATGATTACATACTATATGATACATATTTATATGTCACTCATGCAATACTATACTGATTTCAAATGGCATGTGACTGTGTAATGATCATATCTTTGGATTGGCTGAGCCAAATTGCTTGACCAGGGAGTCAGTAGAATGCCAGGAGGGTGTACTACAACTCGGCCCACTAATGCAAAGCCTAATTTCCACATTATCACATGCCGCGACATGGTCTTTCAAAGGACTGGTCTGGACTGGTCCAGTCCTCACTTTTGACATTTTGGGACTGGTCCTGGGTGATCCTGGTCCAGTCCTTTTGATTTCAGACTTTCCCAGGACTGGTCCTGGTCTGGTCCTGCCAAAAAAGGCAAAAAGACTGGACCAGACCAGACTTTAAAATACTAATTCAGGTGTCATTACTTCAACAACTTCCTTTAAACCCAAGATGTGTGAAGTAGTTATGAGTGACAGTGAAGGGGATGGTGCCAGTAGCAGTAGAGAGTGAATTGTTGTGATGGAACTGGACTATATTTAGGTAATCAACCCATTTGGTTTGTTCTTTGGACATATAAGTGCAGAGAAACTGTTCAAGTTCTCGATTAATGCACTCTGTTTGTCTGTCGGTTTGTGGGTGATAAGCCGTGGATAGTTTTTGCTTGATGTCTAGAAGTTGGCAGAGCTCAGAAGTGAAGAAGTCAGAAATGAATTGTGGGCCCCATTCAGAAACTATCGAAGAAGGGAGACTGTGCATGCACCAAACATTGTGTCTAAATAGAATGGCTAATTCATTAGAAGAGAGTGTCTTGTTACAAGGCATGAACACTACTTCTTTGGAAAAGCAGTCCACAGTAACACAAATGGAATTGAAGGAATGCGATTTAGGTAAGTCCATAATTAGATCTACAGAGAGATCCGTCCATGATTTGGAAGTCACAGGTAAAGGAATGAGTTTTCCTGCTGATGTGATTGACTTTCCCTTTGTGAGGGCACACCTTTGGCAGTGTCCTATGTATTTTTTAATGTCTTTGGTGACTTCAGGCCACAAAAAGTATCTAGTGACAAGGTGCAAAGTGCGACCTTGACCCCATGACCACCAATAGGGGAGTCATGTAGTAAATTAAGAAGTTCATTACATGAGGTATCAGGTATGAAAACTTTGTTTTTGTTATTTTTAAATACTATAGCTGCCTCATCAAAGGTAAAGTTGTCTATAGTATGGTTTTTTATTTTTTCTGATTCATTTTGGATTTTATCATAAATAGAAGAGGATAGGGTAATTTATTAATGACATAATTCATGGAAACTGGCAGACTATTAATGAAAAGATCAGCATGTAAAACTGTAATGTTCTTGTTATGATTGGGATCAGCCTCTCTGTGATCTTCCTGATGTGAAAGTACATCAGCTCGACCATTGGTAACTTCAGGTTTATAAATAATGGAGAAATTATATTCACTCAACAAGGCATTCTAATGCACTTGCTGAGAAGATAGTATCTGGGGGGACTTCCAGTATTCAAGATTTTTGTGGTCTGTCCAAATCTCAAAGGATTCTCTTCCCACAAGGTAGTGATGCCATTCTTTCAGCACTTGAATAACAGTGAGAAGTTCCTTGTTATAGACAGGATAATTCTTCTCAGCACTGTCAAATGAATGGAAAATGAAGGCACAAGGCCACCACAACCTGTCATTACTCTTCATGGACAGCACAGCTCCTGTGGCAATGTCAGATGCATCAGTTTCAACCCAAATCTTCTTTCATTGATCAGGGAATGCCAGAAGCAGAGCTGACATAAATCTCTTTTTAAGTGTCTCAAACACTTCCTTGGGCTTTTCTCCCCAGATAAACAGTGCATCCTTCTTAGTCAGGTCAGATCATTTAAAGGGCATGAAATCTCAGCAAACCCTTCGATAAACCTTCTATAGAAGTTTACCAACCCCAGAAATGCCTAAATGCCTTTAAGTTGGGTCGGCATTGGCCAGTCTGTAACTTCTTGAACTTTCATCCATTTTCATCCTCTCTCTACCCATGATCATCTCCAAGAATTCTACTGTAGATGTAGCAAATTTACATTTTTCTTGTTTTATATAATGATCGTTTTCTCGTAATCATTTTAACACTTCTTTAACTATTTTGAAGCGCTGGTCTTGTGTGAGACCTTTTGTAAATATCATAAGGTCATTGATATAAATAACTAATTGGTGAAACATGTCACCAAAGATGTCATTCATTATCTGCTGGAAAGTAGATGGAGAATTGGTACATAATGGTAGGCTCAAAAGATCCAATGGGGGTGATGAAAGCAGCCATCTATTTGTTGCCTTCTTTGATGCATACATTGTTATACTCCCATCTAAGATCCATTTTAGTAAACATATCAGCTTCTTTTAGCTGATCGATGAGAGAAGGAATGAGAGGAAGTGGGTACATGTTTTTTACAGTACCCAAGTTAAGATAACAATAGTCCACAACAAGCCATTTCTTCCCATTTTTTAGGGATAAAGAAGATGAAAGAGGTTGAGAGGAAAGAGAAGACCTTATGTAACCCTTTGCTTGTTCTTTTTTGATGAACTTTGTCAGTTCTTTTATTTCCATTTTCAAAAGAGAAATAATGTGCAATTTTTTTGGAACAAAATCAGGCTTGAGATCTATTGCATGATCCCATGGCTTTTGCATAGGGAGATGCTCACTCTCTTTTTCTGAGAAGACATCTAAAAAATTGTGCAATTCTTTTGGGACTTTCTTGGCCACTCCTCTATGTGAACAAGTATGGTAAGAAATAATTTTACAGTCATCAGTGCAGTGTGAGAAAGAAACGTCCTTTTTAACCCAGTCTATATTGGGGTTATGTCTATGAAGCCAGTCATAGCCAAGGATGACGTTGTGGGAGCCCAGCACAGATACGTAAGCTTTCACTTGTTCAAAGTGTCCTTCATAACCCATGGTCACGTGTACTGTGTGAGTAATTCCACCTATCGCTCCTTCTGAGCCATCAGCATTGTAAACCCAAATAGAAGCCGGTAAGGGCGACATAGGAATGTTATTAAACAAACAAAAGATTTTGTCCATGAACGTGTGGGTTGCTCCGGAATCCAACAATGCAGGGCATTCTAATTGGTTCCATTGCTTCCCACTGTTCACGTACATCATCAGAGAAAGAGGAAATTCATTCTTTCTGGAAATAGAATGAGAGAATACTTGCAATGGGTTTTCATAAATATTTAAGTGCAGGTTAAGGGAATTAAGCACACTATATTTTGATTCTGGCACCGAGCCCAATTGAGACTCCCTTTCGGAATTGCAAGAGATTACATTGTCCTGATGCTTACTAATACACAGGGCAGAAACAAGACCATATGTAGAAGAAAAAGCTGCTATTCTACCCATCTCAAAACAGGGCTGTACTATTTTAAAGAGGCCGCAGCTTTTGCATGCACCTCCACTTCGAAACGATCTCTCTGATAAGCTTCGGCTTCTGCTGACACATAGGGGAGAGTTGATTATTGCACTGCTTGCATAGTGGGCACGGGGGAGGATAAGCAGCTTGCTGCTGTGAGGGGTAGTCAACCACAGCGTTGACGTAACACTCATTGTAAGGGTCCCACAGCTGACGAGTCTGGGGACAGGGGTGACGGGGTTCTGGACACTGGTCTTGATAGTGGCCAGATTTGCCACAATTGTAACAGTTCCCCTGAGGTGGGAGAGACTGTTGGCCAATGTCCATTGGTGCACTGCGATCAGGCTGAGTGCTGGTCGGAGTGAAATGGTAAGAGGGGGGGGGCAGGGGATGGTAGTAATTGTTATGGTTGTTGCCCTGGGGAGGGCAAGGGAGGGGAAAAAAGCTAGGCAGGCCACGTGGGGGAGGAAAGGAGGATGTTGGGATGGTTCAGATGGGAGCCCCACATTTCATGGCAATGTGCTCAAAGGTGCAACCTATTTTCCTGTAGTTTTCTATGCACTCTTCCAATGTCTGAGCATCGACATCAGCGGCGATCCAAGATTGATAGTAGATTTTGTAATCCACTGCTCATTTCAGGATTTCTTTAGCATGATGGTCAGTCATGCTTGCCTCAGTGCGGAGCTGGTAAAACTCCTGCAGGAAAATGTTGATAGGTCAGCCACCTTGTTTCAATGCCTCGAGCTTTCAGTAACTCTCATGGGCAAGGAGCTCGATCTGGAAATAGTTTTGAAGTTCCAAACTGAGTATGGGCCATGCAGGCCAAGCCAGAATGCCGAGAGGCATTGTGTCATCTTCTGATGTGGGGCCAAGCTCTTTGCCCAAGTATTTTTCTAAGGTGATCTGGGAAAACCCAGCCGCCTTTCCTTCTAGGTGAGAGCAAACTGCCACTGTCAGAATCTTGTTGTCCTTCCACATTTGGACAGATTGCCATGTGGTAAGTGACATGAACCACAGGCAGAATTTGGTGCGGTCGCCATCCCACTTGCCAGGATCGGCGATCTTCTTGGCTACATCGCCATCACGAGAGGTGGTGAGGCGAGTAAGGGCGGTGATGAGAGCATTGACAGCCTGATCTGGGTCTGCCATGGAATGTTTGGATGAGGGGGGAGGAGGGTAGATTTCTTCTTCGTCGTCAGAAGCGACAGGGGATTGTACTTGGGGAGTAGGATCTCGAAACTGGTCGAAATTGCTCATAAACCATTACTAACCCTTATCTTCCAAAGGGTTTCTGGCAGCAAGCAAAAGGTTGAAGATGATACTTTCGAGATCGGAGGTAGTAGCGACGACGGAGTTGTGTGAGATAGTGTTTCCTTGTTGGTATTCCTGAAACAGAAACAAAGTTGCACATATAATTGTTCTGGTCTTCTTTTTCTCAGCAACAACCCATCTAATACAATCTATTGTTACGTTTAGGTAGGGATACGTAAATTTAGCTCGGCCTTGGGCAGCGCCAACTGTTATTCCCAAGTTGCTCTACACAATCAGGCACGACCCTGAAGTCGTCTTTGAACAAATTTACGTATAGAGGGAGGGCAACGGAAACTGTGCACTAAAGGCTGGTGCAAGGGAAGAAAATTGCCAAAAGGCGAATTCGTGACGTTCACAGGTGATCACGAGAACCTGGATTGGATGTACATGCAAAGGCTATTGGTAATGCCCAAGCGATTCCCACCAATCAGAAGACCCCTAGTGCACTATGGGGAGCAGCAACATTATCCTTATTTGATACACCGGACGACCATGTAAACAACAGTTTGCGGAGTTGTTGACTTCTTGTACAGCACGTGCACAAATGTATGATCCACCAGACTACCCCTTAACGCTAGGGACCGCGTATAACCACAGCGAGAACGAGAAAGCAACAGGGACAAGTCCAGGTGGGGTGTACTAGCCTAATTCAAGTGTTATGCTTCGATAAAGGCCAAAGGCCAATGTCGCACAATACCCGGCAGGGACTAGACCCAACAATGGACAGAGGGAAGGATGGGGAGACCTTAGACTTAGAACACACGCTAGTGGGCGATGTGAACAAATGAATTAGGCTGGGGTGTGTGCTACTACATGAGGGTTTATATACTGTAGAGGAAGTGCGCACAGACCAGGCTATTCATAGGTGAAACAGGCACGAGTAGAGATAAGAACAGGAATAGAATGATAGCAAAGATAGAACGGAGTCCAGACCGATGATGACATAAGGGTCACGTGACTCTGCTTATGTAATCCTGGGATGACTATTCCAGCTATAATTAGAATAGGAAACGGTGTCTAGTCATGTGATAGTCCCAGGATGAGTGTTCGAGTCCATGCAAGTGCAAAAGATTAAAATGTTTTTAAATACTATAACAGTTGTTCAGATGTATGTTCGGTTGGGGTATCTGAGCAGAACATTGAGGAACAGGGAGATGGGTCGTTCTGCCAGGGAATTGTTGGGGATATTACTGCGTGGGTGTCTACCCATGTCCCTAGCAGAAGGAGTAGATTGGTTGAGGTGATGGGTAGGAGAATGTTATGGGGATGACAGTGGTGGAGGCTGGAAACCATAGTTGGGTATAGGTGGACGATCCTCAGGTTCATCATCTTGGAGAGGCTGAAATGAGGATGGAGGTGATGGTTGCTGGTCATCGCTGTCAGGATCTGAATTGGGAGGTAGACCTGGTAGGTGAAAGTCATCCAGAGGAGAGTCTAGAATCTCATCTGAAGATTCATCCTGAGAGTGGTCATTGTTGTCTTGAGGTGGAATAGGGGCAAGTTTGTCTTTATCCTTTCCAGGATAGTGAGGAAATGTTGATTCATCGGATATGGCAGTGGAGGACATGTAGTGTTCAAAGGTCCAGTCCTCACAGGACTATGGTCCCAGTCCTTGATGGTCCTGATCGGTCCTGGTCCAGTCCTAAAATTTTGGGTGAACATCAAGGACCAGTCCAGGACTGGTCCAGACTGGTTCGCACAGCCACCCCCTATACAGTACTATTCAGGACCACTTACTCTAATTTTTGCAGATTTATTGGCATTTTTCTGAAATTTCTATGATCTTTTGTCAGGAAATGAAAGATTATCATGTGTTGTTGATGCAAAAATTCACTTGATGTTATCCATCCTATCCAGAATGACCTAAATGATGCACTATGATCATTATCCTGAGGGTACATTGATGATTACACACTATATGATACACATTTATATGTCACTCATGCAATACTATACTGATCTCAAATGGCATGTGACTGTGTAATGATCATATCTTTGGATTGGCTGAGCCAAATTGCTTGACCAGGGAGTCAGTAGAATG
>JBBPRG010000251.1:0-16410 GCA_038092895.1 Chalciporus pseudorubinellus | reverse complement strand
CAATGTAACCTCAATATTCATCAAAAAAATCAAATAACATCCATAACAGTTCAGAAAAATCAGGAAAAATCCGGAAAAATCAGGGAAAATAGGGTAGTACATAGGGGGTGGCTGTGCACCGGTTGCAACCAGTCTTTTTTCTGGTTGCAACTGCAGTCTTTTCATCTCAAAAGTCGGCAACCGGCAACTGCAGTCTAGTTGCGATCAGTCCAGTCCAGTTGCCAGTCTTTTACCAGTTGTGCAACTGGACTTCGAAACACTAATTAGTATGGAGAGTTATCCACCATGGTTGTACCTGTTCTTGTCGTGGAGGTGAAGATGCACTGCGAGAATGCACCTTATAGAGAACGTTAGATAATGGTAATGGAACAGAAAAGATACAGTTGAGAAACAGACTTCATTTTGTAAACTTTCTTGCCAATGATGATGATGCTCCTGATCTGCTTCGTGTGAGAGAGGCATTCAGAAGAACCCAAAAACAAAGAGAACTGAATTGAATGGAAAGGAGCATATAATACAATAAAGGGTAGCACCACACTGACATCATGTGTAAAACTCCTAAGTTACCCAGTCGTCACAGAGCGAGAACTGCCTTCATTCGCGGACTGAGAACTACCTTTATTTGTAGATCTGTATCCTTCGACAGCTGCATTACCATTGCCCTCAGCTTCCTCCTCATCAGATTTCATTCTTTTTGCGCATTTGCCCATTCAATTATAATGTGTGAGAGTCATTGATGGTGGAGTAGTGTTACTGGGAGTGGTGACAACTTCGGACGGACCAAGTGCGATGTCCTTCACCTCAAGGACACACCATCCAGCTGCGAAAAACTTCAAATATGCATGAATGATGACATGCTTGCCAACAGCAGGTAAGGGAGTCTTGGTGAAGCGACTATTAGAAGCGAGATAGTAGCAATGAAGTCGAATGATTTGTTGGACAGCAGCTCTGTATTGGGAGACATCAACGTCGAAACCGTGATTGCTATTGACATCAAGGTTAGTTCGACAAACTTTTCCTGCAACGACGAAGACGGGAGGTGGCATTGGAGTCCCCTCGTCAGCTGTCAAAGCAGGAACAGGCAAGTAATCCTAAGGAGAGGAAAGTAAAGAAACGATTAACAGTGATTTAAATAGTGAGATCATATGTCTGTGGCGAAAAGTTGCAGGACAGGCTCTGTCATATCCATGTCACCTCCAGCGGTCACATGTGCAATTGCGCGAGCGATGCCACTATATATCCCATTCTCCAGAGGAGCACCGTGCCCACTGAAAGTGAAAAATTCAACGGGAAGGTCACTGGAAGGAAGAGATAAAAACCCGTCATGTTTCCAGAAATTTTTGCCCTGTGAGTAAGTGTATGCCCTTTCATTCGCGATGCCTACAATTCCGTGCACATTGCATGCAGTTGCCATTTTTTTTCTGGTGTTGTTCATATGCAAGTTGTGGGAAGGACACGAAAATCACAAACAGCTGAGAAAATCAGAGATCAGTTTTTCAGGGTTTGCGAATGAACAGGAGAGCTGTGTCACCAATGATGTAAATGATGACATGCAAAGAAATGGAGAACAGGAGAGAATGACGGTGATGCAAAGCTGAAGCTGAGTGAGGGGCAGACACACATCAATTGTCGATCAATATTTGCAAAACGGCACACAGTTGGAAGTTATCGCAGGAGAAACAATGTGCTGAAAAAGATCACAGTCACATAGGTGGACATCATTTGCAAAAACTGGAGCATAATATATTAGAAGTAGTCACTAAAGTAGAGCTACAGTATGAAGGTCCATAAATGGTAGATGATTAAGTAAGCTACCTAAATAGATAAGTTATGCAAAACTCCAACAGAAAAAGGGAAGGATAATGGGGGGAAAAGAAGGAGAAGGGAGGTATAATGGGGGGAGAAGGAGGTGATTATAATGGGATGAAGGGGAGAGAGAATGATGATAGGGGGAAAGGGGGAGGGGGAGATGATAAAGAGGAAAGGAGAAGAAGGCAATGATCATGGGAGGAGGAGAAGGAGGAGATGATGATGTGTGGAAGGGGGAGAAGAGAGGAAATGAGGAGAAGGGGATGATGATGTCAATGGGGAGAAGGATGATCTTCCTATCATTCCTTCTTCTTCTCCTTCTCCTTCTCCTTCTCCTTCTCCTTCTCCTTCTCCTTCTCCTTCTCCTTCTCCTTCTCCTTCTCCTTCTCCTTCTCCTTCTCCTTCTCCTTCTTCTTCTCCTTCTCCTTCTCCTTCCCCTCCTTCTTCTTCTCCTCCTCCTTCTCCTCTCACCCTCCTTATTAGTGTTGTTGTCAACCTGGCCTGAGGCCCTGGCTTTAGGCCCTATATAGGCCAGGCCAAGCTAGGCCAAGCTCAGGCCAAGCCCAGGTCCACATTGAGGGCCTGGCCTGAGGTTTTTATAGGCCCAGGCACAGTCAATCCAGATCCTTAACATCACTAGTGAAGACAAATTGATGGAACAAAGTTGCAAGTCTGACATTGTTCTCATTCCTAGAATCCTCAGCAAAGTAAAGAACCTCACTTTTGGCTCTGTCATGATTTACATTGAGGTCAAAGAAATCTTCAATGACCATAACATCCAAGCAGCCTGCTCTCAGTTGCACCAAGTAGCTGGATTTGTCTCTGCCTGCCAGATTTCACAGAATTACTTTCTCAGTGCTTTGCTGGCAGGATGCCAGTTATTGGTGGTCACCATTATCCATGATGTCACATTCTATTTCCAGCCTCTAAACATTGACCAGAACAGTTTCTGCATAATTCAGGTTGTCCTTGCCATAATGGCTGGCTTCGATCAATCAGACCTTGGCTTTGATCAAGGATACACCCTTGATCACTTGTGCTGATATCAGCTCTCTTTTTTGACATCCAATACACCTTCTCAGGGAGGTTCTACTATTCTTGCCCCATACTCCAAGGATGGAGAACCAGAGTATCACTATGTTGTGATCAGCAGGGTAACCCCTATGTCTTCAAAGACACACGGTTGCCAACTGGAGGCCCCAATGATATTGACATTCACAGGGCTCCTCTTACAACTTGCCAGCCAGTGTGGCATCCAGAAGAATTCTGACATTTTTGAGCATTCTGTGTAGTTCTATGGCAGCCAGCAATGAAGTAAGCAAGAAGATCAGTGGGAGTACTCACTGATATGGAAGACAGAGGAGCAACTAAGGAATGCTGAGAGGCTAGCATGAGTGTGGGAGCTCAAGTAAGGTAAGAGCTTAGATTGATAGGCCTGAGTGGGTGACCTTTTATATATAAGTACATGATCTGTGCACTACAAGGTCTAGATGCATATAGCATTTATGTATGATAGCTAGCCAATAGCAATAAGTGCTATTCATAAGTGTGTAAGCATGATTCACATGTCATGAGTGACATGGGAGTCATAAGTAATAGAAGTATCCTGATTGGATGGTATCAATAGAACTGTCATGGAACCTATTCAGGTGTTATGGGACCTGTAAAGATGTCATTACTTTGACACTCCTCCTCAACTGACATGTCACAAATAGGAGTCAATTCCAAGCCTCTGGTGGTTCTCTATGAAACACTGCCAGGTCAGATTCTTGATAAAGAGATCTGCAAGCTGATCATTGGTGAGAACATAGTAGATTTTGATCTCATTGAACTCCATAACAGCTTCTCAGATATAGTTATACCAGATGTTGATGTCCTTCATGGGCTGGATTTGATGCAATAAAGATAGCACCCTGATTATCAACACAGAGGGGAAAGGCAGGGATATTGATCCCTATCTCCTTGAAGAGATTGCAAATGTGGGTGCACTGTATCTGACATTGCAATGTACTCTGCATTGGTGGATGATGTGGCAACTCTAGGTTGTCATCTAGATTGCCAGGAAATGATACCAGATGTGAGGAATATTACATAGCCTGTGATGAAGCAACAAGTTTCCAAGTCAGCCCCCCAGTCAGTGTTGCAAAAGGCTAGGAGCCCATTGTTTCTGGAGTCACAATTGTAGCAAATGCAGAAGTCCTTTGTTTCAAGAAGATATCACACAATGTAGAGTGCTTTCTGTAAATGCTGCTCAATGGGATTTGCAGAGAACTGTGACCTGGTTGTGTCTTGAGCATGATGTATAACAGTGATCCAATGACCAACTGATAATGACTCCTGAGTTGTGGATCAGGATTAGCATTGTCTGAGAAAGTGGAGGAGTAATCAGTAGGAAGAGATGTGCATGCTGTTTTAGCATTATCAAGGTGAAAACGCTATACAACCTTCTTGGTGTATGAGATTTGATCAAGTACAAGAGTGTGTTTCTGGAGATCCTGAGTGATTTGCATACTAAGGTATTCCTTGGCTTCTCTGAGGTCCCTAGATTCCCATCATTTCATGAATATCCTCTTGTGGTTGAGGACAAGTTTCCTGTCACTACCTAGGAATAGAGTGTCATCAACATAGATGATGAAACACTCAACCTATAACTAAGGCTAAGTTGCTTATCTTAGACAATTCAGAGCCCTGGAATCTCAGTAAGGAAACTCCAGAAGAACAAGACTGAGGGGAACACCCTCAGACTCCTGACCTTTATATACTATCTAGGGTTTGTATATGTTTTTACTAGATCTGTAGATGCAAGGCTATGTACTGGGCTAGAGATAGTCCTGTCCAATAGTGATAAGGGAGCATATAGCCTTGAGGCTGTGACACTGCCATGATGCTGTGTATATAGCTGAGCATGAGGAGTACATGAGGTGTATAGCCTTGCACTGCCATATTACATAAGCAAAAGGCTAGACTTGCTTATGTAATATGATTATGTAACTGTCATGTGGTCAAGAAAGATCAGATTAGATAAGATTGTAAAGTGGAAAATGACTAAGTCCAAAAGTGAAGCTTATGTTAGTGAGTGTAGTGAAAGTGTAGCACTAGTAACTGTACCATTCATAACACTACATTATATTCCAGATGATCAAGGATTCCATGATGTATTCATGTTGTCATTGTTCATCGGCCATTCCTCAGGGTTGTTGATACTGAGACCATCCAGTATTTCCAGAGTTTCCTGCATTGCAGGTGCTGATGCTGGTGGTGTTGGTGGTGATGTAACCAATGCAGGCATTGGTGTAGGCACCTGAGGTTCTGGTATTGGTGGTGTGAATTCATCATTCTTTGCAAAGTTGCCATGACTGATGACAATATGCAAATAATTTGTATACTGGTTGTAACTTGCTTCAAACAAGGTTTCTGCTCATTGGATGAGCATGCTTGTGATAGCAAGTACCTGCATAGAAATGACAGCAGTGGTGACCATTGAGATGATGAATGATGCAAGGAGTATAGTATAAAGAAAGATTGGTTTTATGATCATGAGGATCATGACTGTGACAAGAAAAGTGCCATATATGATACCATATGCACGTTTAATTGTGATGTCAGTAGGAGAAAGTTGGGGAAGCACAGTGTAGTATGCATCCATTGTTCATTATAGAGTGAGATGAGAGCAGGGCTCAACCAAAGGATTAAAAGTTGGGGAAAAGACTATGTTCCTTCATGGAAAGGGCTCTGAGCATTCACGCTGACATGGTTCTCATCGCTCCCTTCTCTTTGTCTTTTCTCATTGATTAGGATTACGCTGACACCTTATCCCTAGATCATTCACCATGTCTTCCACCCTCAAGGAAATCACTAAGCTCAATGGCACCAACTACAAGTGTTGGGCAGCCCAAGAGATGGAGTTGTACCTCCATTCTCAAGGCATCTGGCAAAGCACCATGATATACACTCACCCCAACAACACCGATATCACTCTTGCAACAAGCATAGAAAGGTGGGATGACAACAACCACAAGGCATTGGGCTCCATCACCCTTTGCCTCGAACCCACCATTGCTAACCACTTTACTACCTGCACCTCTGCCAAAGCCCTCTGGGATTCCCTCAAGCAGCAGTATGAGACCCCCTCTATCTCCAGCACCATTACTGAATTCTCCAAGATGCTTGCCATCACTATCCCTGAAGACAATCATCCTGGGCAGGCCTTCGCCCAGCTCAACTCATCCTTTGCCATGTTGGAGAAGTGACCTTCAAGGTCCCCAACAACATCAAATTCATGTTGGCTCTCACCAGGCTCCCTTCCTATGCCACCAACACTGTGCAGGTGATAAATCAGAAGTCCACCACTGGCACCATGGCCACTCCTGTCACCCTCCCTTCTCTCACAGAGCTGAAGACTCAAATGACCACTGCCTGGCAGCACAAGATCACAACTTGCCCATATGGAAGCAGCCTGAGCAACAGGCTAACAAGGTAACTGCTATTAAGCAGAAGGGGGAGGACCCCAAGTTTTCTCAACAGCAGGACTTGTCTGCTTCCAAGCAGACTGACAACAACAACAACAAGAAGCATCACAGTAAGCGCTCTGAGAAGGGGCAAAAGAAGCCATTGTGCACATGCCAACAATGCCTCTAACTCCTTTGCATTTGCCACCTTCCTTGATGCCCCTGTCATCACACCTGCATCCTCCACTTTCACCTCTTCTGTTCCCAATCCTCACTGCCTCACATCAACCCCTGGTGTCCAGTACTACAGACCCCTCGCCTTCCCTCATATCCAGAATGTGATTTCCCTTGTGAATTGCCTCAGGGTTACTCCTACAATCAAGACTGTACATACGCTTGACCATACAGCTAATTGCTGCATCAACTACAATGTCTCAATCCTCTGCTCGCCCTTCTACTTTGAGAATGGTGCAGCTCACTCCTACCTGGTGGACAACCACCATACCCTCACCAACCAGATGGGTGTCTAACATCTTGGCCCCTCTGGATTCTCTCACTTATCCTCCTGCTCCCTCGTGGAGCACCTCAATGATATTATTGAGGATGATTGAGACCCTTGCCCCAGTTATTGAGGGCTATAAAGGCAATGAGGGCATGGTGTCTCTGGGCAACAATGATGGAATTGATGGGTATATCTCTCAGTATTTTGACATTGAGGCTGCCACATCATGGCAAGTCCCCTCCTCTTCTACTCTACTCACAGACACTGATATGCAGTATTCGCCACAGAACAATATTTCATATACTTGCCTTATGTCTGATGTAGTATATAGAAACCAATCTACTGCTTTCCATCTGTCCTCACTGTGATAATTGTTCTAAGCATAGTGGTAAAGGCAAGCAAAGAGATCAGGGAGTAATGGATATGCCAGCAGATCTATGGCTACTTGATTCAGGAGCTTCAGCTCACTTTACAAATAATCTAAATGATTTCATGGAGTACAATGCTTTCACCAAGCCTGAATACTCTCAGACAGTGAATGGCCGTGCACTCATACTTGGGATAGGCATGGTTATCATTGAGTTTAATGAACAGTCTGTGCAGTTATCACCGACAATCTACATGCCTGATTATAAGGTAAAACTTATATCTATGGGCACATTACTAAATAGTCGATGTTTAACATTGAAAACCATGCCAAATCACATCAAATTCTACAATAAATGCACAAATAAAACCCTCCTGTCCTTCCATTCTCATGGACATGATACAATGTACTGGATCAGAGCACCTGCCATCCAACCACATGCCAAGATTCTTTCTATGGCCTTTGTGGATTATGATCTACTTCACTGCTGCCTTGGTCACCCTTTGCATGATGTGCTAAAAGCTGCATGCAAACACATAAAGAACTTCCCAGATATCAACATCTCGGTCCACCCTCCTATTTGTCCTGATTGTGAACTTGGCAAACAGCCTAATCAGACATTTCCTCACACTGAGATGCAGGCCACTGCTCCTTTTGAGTTAATTCACTCTGATTTAAAGTCATTTGAGATTGAATCCTACCATAAGTATGAATATGCTGTTGTCTTCTATGATGATTTCACCTCAATGTCTTGGCTAGCCTTGATCAAATTCAAGGACCAGACCTTGTCAAAGGTCAAACAATTTATTGCATTCATTTGCAACCAATACAATGCTCAAATCAAAGCATGGAAATCTGATGCTGGAAGCGAATATACCTCTAAGGCATTCATATTCAACAGTCTGCCCCCTATGCACACCAGCATAATGGGTGTGCAGAATGTCTAATCCACACTTTAATGGGCAAAGCACAGGCAATGTGATTACATGCTTGCCTCCCTGATTCCTATTGGGAGTTTGCACTTCTGCATTCATCCCATGTGTATAACTGTACCCCTATGGCTATGTTGAACTGAAAGACACCCCATGAAATGCTCACCAGAGAACATCCATCCATATCTCACCTTCACGCCTTCGGATGTGGTGCATATGTGCATCTTTCCAATGAAACTTGAAAGGGCAAGCTATCACCCAAGTCACAGCTTATGGTATATCTCAGTGTCATAGCAGGTAGTGAACACAACTACATCTTCATGCACCCGAACAATTCTTTACACATGTCGGCACATGGCATCTTTGATGAGCATCTATTCCCTAAGTGTTCTGGTGCATGCCCTCACAGGCCTATAAGTCACCCACGTACAGAACATCACTGACATCCTGATAACAAATCAGATGACACTTCTAATGACGATCAGTCTGATGTGGCTTCACCCACTCCTGCTCCTCAGTCTTCTAGGGTTCCTACACCCATACCTTCATGACTGCACACTCCACCTCCACCTCATTCTGCTCCTTCAGTGACTCTCCCATCACATTACCCACCATCCTTAGGTTTTCCTCCTGCCCCTTGTCACTCTCAAAGAGAATGTAGACTGCCTACCCATTTCAGTAATGTCTATGACCAGAATCAGCATCCTTTATGTCAATTGAAGGATATAGAAAAGTAAAAGACCTGAAAGGAACTTACTGGACAGAGAGAAACAGAAACAAAAACAGAAATAGAAACAGGAGAAGGGGAATCCTCCCGAGATTACCAACCATACCAATCAATCCCAGGTGGTATGCCCAATCCTCCTGATCCTTTGGAAGATGAGATTGAATGCATAACTCAGGAAGGGGGAAATGCATTGATAACTTTTCATTGCTCTCGTGTGTATATACTGGATGAAATGAGTAATCCAAACTATCATAAATGGAAATACAAGGACATGTCAAAGTAATGACACCTTTACAGGTGCCATAACACCTGAATAGGTTCCATGACAATTCTATTGGTAACATCCAATCAGGGTACTTCTATTACTTACAACTCCCATGTCACTCATGACATGTGAACCATGCTTACACACTTATGAATAGCACTTATTGCTATTGGCTAGCTATCATACATGGGTGCTATATGTGCACAGACCTCCTAGTGCACAGACCATGTACTTGACATATAAAAGGTCACCTACTTAGACATATCAATCCAAGCTCTCACCTCACCTGAGCTTCCACACTTGTGCTAGCCTCTCAGCACTCCTTAGTCACTTCTCTGTCTTCCATATCAGTGAGTGCTCTCTGCCTACTTCATTGCTGGCTGCCACAGGACTACATGGCCCCACACCATCTTATTCCTATAGGTTATGAGCCCTGCCAAGGCTCTGTGAAAGACTGTCTATACGATGACTTTCCCTGCCTGGCTCTGGGAAGATGAGACAACTCTTAGTCTCGTGTGGCTTATCACTGTCGTTGTGATGATCGTCTTCAGACACTTCACTTCGGCATTGGTATGCATTGGCATGTCATTAATTCTTCTATTTCATGACTTCTACTTGGATGACATTGAGCTGACCTGGGGACCCACTTGTCATAGACAAATTTTGCATATTCAGGCTCGAATGACTACTAGTCCTTCTGAGATGTTTATCCAAATCCAGAGCATGCCCATCCAAAGTAGGTATTCCACCATTCCTACTTATACTCCTCATCCTTGTCCTCTGTGTCCTCCTCCTCATCCCTCTCCTCATCCCAACTTGAGGCCCTATGCCTCAAATCCCCACTTGATTCACAACCTTTAGACTTGATTTCCTCTAAGGCAACCCACTCCTCTCAAAAGACCCTGGGCTATCAATGATCGAGTCTGCCAATGCTGCCATTTTCACATTCTTGAAGAAGAACTCTGCCCCATGTGCAGATTTGAGAATTCATCGCTTCTATATTGTCTGTCTGTTGAGCCCACTGCTTCAGAAGACCTTTAGCACATTCCCACTCATCTATCTGGCCTTTTGACTCGTTGTCATTAGCCCATTCTTCTTCTCCACTTATTTACTCGCAGCAAGGCACACTGTTTGTCCCTACCTCTCCTCCACCTTCTTCACTGCTCTCCCAGTACAAAATCCATGGCATCATCTCTTTCCCTCACTCCAGCTCAGGAGAGCACCTTCTGCAAGATGGACTTGTCAGAACCAGAGCCAACAGCACTGATATTCTGCCAGGTACCTTGTCTTCACTTGACGAGACCCTACATGGAAGAGTTGTTCTCCATGAAGGAAGGAGAAATCAACCAGTATTTCCTGATGGTATCAACCTTGAAATCTCACAAGGAAATCATGAGGGATCATTATAGAAATGGTGGTGATGACTTCAAATATCCTTTCTATATTCACCCTGCCTACCTCTTGTCTACCGCAATCTTGATGAAACCTCTCACTTCACCTACCCCATTCAAATTTATGCCAATGAAATTGTCAATCACAAAAATCAAAGATGTGCCCCCATACTAGCTGAGTCATTCACGTATGAAGAGGAGCCGCTCCATGCCATCTACGAATCTGCTGAATACCCTTTGCCTGATGAAACATACTGGGACACCATCGATATACCCCTCCACAACTGCAGTTGGGAGATCCTCCACCTAGAAGACTTTCCTCTACACATCTGGAATGACTATATTCTCAACTCCCTTACTTCATCATCAAAGGTGACTGGTACACCTCCTTCTGACACAATGTTTATAATGTCAACTACATCTAGACTATGGATGGTAGGGAGCTGTCCATGGAACAGTCCACGCAGACTGCCTGGTACAGTATTATCACCCAAAGGCAGTATAACAGGATCTTTGACAGGGAGATGAGGAGGCGCTTCCATGCTGCCAACCCTTTTCACCATGCATACTCTGACACTGCTCTCAGGACTATCCCTCACCTCAGGCAGGTGAAAGAACTCCTTGACTGTGACAACATCACTCTTCGAGAACACATTATCAACCTCACTGAAGATCATGCAATCCTCAATGTCCTCACCCACCAGTGTGCCAGACTCAATAACCTCCATTATTGACTCTCTAGGCATGGCAGACAGGGAGATTCTGAGGAGGAAGATAATGCATCAGTAGGGAATGTTGATCCTGTTCAAAGACTCCACTCAGAAAATGTTTGAAACAATTCCTTATGGGACTTGGCCGATGCTGTGGTACATCAGCGCGCCTTATGCCACTGAGGAAAAGGATTTCACAAAGGGTAGACATTTTATTGTGAACAACTGGTTGTACTTCAATCTCACCTCTGTACAGTACCTTGAATTTCCTCTTGTTCTACCTACTACCTCTTGTGATGTACAGTATCTCCTGCTTGGCTCTGCAACACTTGATAATCCACATTGGTTTCCAAGTTGCATTGATGCCTTCAAAATGCTGGAGAGAACTGCTGCACATCCAATGTCCCAGTGATATTGGAAGCTTGAGATAAAATGCTTGCTTCAGAAAGACATCACAGAGGATTCAAGTTCATCAGAGGAAGAGGGAATTCCTTTTGAGGATACTACCAGACAAGAACCACCATCACCTCCCCAGGACATGGAGGACACAGGACTACTGACACTTCCCTTTGCATTCCTTCCATCTTATATGCCTACTGATACTTTTGATCTCATAGACCTCAATACATTCACACTATGATGACTCTTGCCATCACTTCTGACTTCAAAGTTGAGTCTCACCTCACTGCCCACATTTCTATCCTTACAGGTACCGAGAACTACCCTTTGTGGAGTTCCCTTATTTCCAGCATTCTCCATGGCCAACTCTTCTGGCCCATTGTCTCTGGAGACAGCCTCTACACAGCTATGACCAATGATGCTCAATGTGCTACCTGGAAGCAGATCGATGCCAAGATCATTACATTTATCCTCATCAATACAATTCTCTCTATGCACCACCTTGTGACCTGGAAATATGTTGTCGACAGTGCTAATCCTGCTCCATCTCTCACCAAAAAACTCTGGAATAAGCTCTATGAGCTTTATGGCACTAAAGGCATATCCAGAAACTTCAACCACTTCAGCCGGGCCATCCACCATCATATTCACTCCCATATCCTGTCGCACGACATCAGCACCTTGATTGGGTACTTCAATGAGATGACGAAAGGAGGACTGGATCTTCCAGAGAACCTTCAAGCCATGATCCTCCTCTCCCATCTCCCCAATTCTTTTGGTTCACTGATCTTGACCATTATGCAGACTACCACGAAGGTGAACTTGACAATAGACAAGATCCTCTCCAAGCTCAATGTTGAGCTCAACCTCCATGGCGCTATCACTTGCCCTGACCAATGCCCTCAACATTCCTTCATGGCTGCTGTCATGGAACCTGACACCTCCATAAACTGGACTATGGTCACTCAGTGCAGTCCACCAGCAAATAATACCTGGAATCCACAGCAAACCCCCTCTGGCAGCAATAACCAGAGGAAGCATGGTGCTCATGAAAGAGGTGGTAGAGGCAAGGGCCTCAATCAGCCCAATGCTCCCATCTATCCACCAGATCTTCCTTGCCCAGCAGGTCCATCACTCTCTGATAACTCTGGCCTAGCCAACTCTGATGCCAGGAATAACCAGCGATACCCTCAGAACAAGGGCAAAGCAAAGGCCACACGAATATGCTTGATGGTAACGACAATGTGTTCATCTACTCCCTTGATAGGTCAGAACACATTGCAATCAACAAGGACACCATCCCCAACATTCACTTCATGGGCGAAGAAAATCCTCTTGTCATACAGGACCTACATAAACAGAGGGCCAATCTTGTCACCAGATGGAATGAACCCTTGCTCACACACAAACAGATCATGGAATTGGCTGATGATGATGCAAACCAAAACCAAAATAGTCAGGTCACACAACAATCACCAGATAGAAGAGTAAGAACTGAGGGAGGACAGTTGGTTGAGGTGAATAACCAAGTGAACTAGACTGGGGATGCCAGGCTAGGACCTTGGGGTTTATATACTCATGTGTGTGTGTACATGTTTGTACACTAATCTATCTATAATAGTAAATACCCTTAATCTGTGAGAGTGAAAGCTTGGCTGTGCAAGGCTGCAGAGCAGTAATTAAAGGCATGAGGCGCACAGCATGTGTGGCAGATCAAATGGAAGAGAAGCATAGTGGAAATGAAAAGAAGAACATAGAGTTTCATATGTCTAAAAGGAGTTAAAGTGAAATAGAACATGCGCTGCATGTTGTGCATAAGTGAATGAATGAAACAAAAGAATGAGTGTGAAAGTTGAAAAGATTGTGAAGTTATGTCATGTGACATGATAAGATAAGATAATGAAACTTAGAAAAAAGTTGAAGTCCTTGTTAAGTGCCACAGGTATTAATCCTGTTATGGTCGTAACAGATGAAGCTGGTGAAATCGCTGTCACAGATGAAGAAGAAGATATTCCTAGTGATGATGCAGAACCTGGATGGCACCTCCCTAGTGAGAGCAACACAGGTATGAACATTGCCCCTCCTCCTACTACTCGTTCCTTTTGCACTGGCTCCTTCCCCTAAACAGACTCACAGCCAAAGGTGCAGTCAACCTTCTAAGGAGAATAGAGCACAGCAGGAGAAGGAGAAGGAATCTTACTTTGGAAACACAGACAGATATGCTGATGGTACCTGGAAACATGGTTTGTCTGACACAGATAAAGTACCTGTTGATGCTTCCTATGAGCTCACAGAGGAGGACTATCTAGCAACTGCAGACTATCACAGAGAATATGATGTTTATGACTGGTATTTGAGAGCACAACTATGTGCTCTGATGGGAACACACAACGATGAGTTCCTCCTCAACAACTAGTTGGTTGACAGCAGATGTTCAGATCACATATCACCCTTCAATAGTGTTTCAAAGTCCAGTTGCACAACTGGTAAAAGACTGGCAACTGAATTGGACTGGACTGATCACAACTGGACTGCAGTTGCCGGTTGCCAACTTTTGAGATGAAAAGACTGCAGTTAACCGGTCGCAACTGGTGCACAGCCACCCCCTATGTACTACCCTATTTTCCCTGATTTTTCCGGATTTTTCCTGATTTTTCTGAACTGTTATGGATGTTATTTGATTTTTTTGATGAATATTGAGGTTACATTGAAAGATATTGATTGGTATGTCACATAATTCACTCTATAACCTATATATATACTCCTTAAGACACATACATGTGTATATTTTGTCAGTCTGCATTGGCAATTGAGTCCACGATTGATCTTGCCTTGACATGTAATTGATGATATTTGAGATATCAGTGCCCAAAACATGCTATTTTAAAATGATCATATCTCCATGGCATGTGAGCCGTTTCGCTTGACCCAGGGACCGATTTGTAGCCAGGAACAAATACTATTTTTAGTTTCTCCCACGCTAAGCGAAAAACCGGTTGCAACCGGTTGTAGACCGGTTTTTATCGGTTTTTATCGGTTTTGGTCCGGTCCTAATGAATTAATTAATTAATTAAATCGGTCCGGTTGCGGTTGCCTTCCTAAATAGGCAAAAGACCGGACCGGACCGGACTTTAAAACACTAAGTACGGCATACCACCCACAGATGGACGGTCAAATGGAAAGAGTTAATCAAGAAATCGAACATTACCTACATATATTCACCAATTATCATCAAACTGACTGGGCAGAGTGGCTCACTCTTGCGGGGTTTTTCTATAACAACAAAATCCATACTTCAACTGGTTATTCCCCATTCTTCCTTAACTATGGCCAAGATCCCTGGAAAGGGACATCTTCTCGACGAGAGGGCAGGATAGAAGCAGTGAAAGATTTTGCTGAAAGAATGAAAAAGATTCGTGAAGAAGCAGGGGCTGTGCTACAGAAGGCAGCAGAAGACATGAAACAAGCTTATGATCGTGAAAGATTGCCATCTATTGGATTCAATGTTAGAGATCAAGTTTGGTTAGAAGCTATGCATATCACCTCTGACCATCCCATCAAGAAATTGGATGACAATGACAAAATCTAAGGAATAGGCAGGAATGCCCAACTAGGTACTATAAGTAATAGGAATAACAAAACAATGTAAGTACTCACCTCAGCCACTGCCTAAAAGGAGCGGAAACGACTGAGGTGCTCAGGAAATGAGTCTGGACCTTTAAGTACATGGGTGAAGATGTGCTTGCATAAGTCTGATGTAACTCCAGTCCAGAACACCCAAAACCGGGTGCTAAATGTCATGGAATGGTAAGGATAAGAATAGGAAATGATGGAACGAACCATGGATAAACATAGGAGAGCATATAGATAGAACGTGATGAATAGAAGTGCGTACTGAACAATACTGAGGGTTCTGAGGTTCCAGAATTCCTGCGCTTGTTCCAGAGTTCCCGCACTGTTTCCAGAAGTTCTGGAAACACTTGGAAACATCAGAATCTCTGGAAACATCAGAAATGCTTCTGGAAGGTCCAGAAGTGGATTGGACTTCATGGAACCAGTCGGAAAGTGTCCAGAAGGAGTTATATTTTGTCAGACAAATGTTATGGTCCATTCACAATTCTGAGCAAACATGGAAAAAGTGCCTACAAACTTCAACTTCCACTCACTTGGAAGTCCATTTATCCAGTATTCAACAAATGTATTCTATCTTGTTATGTCCTGCCTTCTTTCCCTTCTCAAGTCCAACCGTCGCCTCCACCTCTGGACTTGATCGAAGGGTATGAAGAACAAGAAGTCAAGGAGATACTCAACACTGGAAGGAATTTCCTCGGGAGGAACGTGAGTGGAAGAAGGAATCAGATCTCATTCACTGTCGCGACGCTGTCACCAATTTCCATCAAGCTCATCCTGCTAAACCATGACCCATGCCTACCATGCATCTTCATTTTCACTGTCTCGAGAACTTCACCAGACCAAACTGTATTCCCAAGTACCTTTTCAACTGGGAAAATGGTACTTTTGAATGAGATCAGGCTCAATGGCCTAAGGAATCCAACAACACACATCAGGAAATTAGCACATCACTTATATAGACTTATTTTGACTTTTTTGCTCAAATAAGTTGAAAAAAAGCATAACTCAAATAAGTCAAATAAGGTAATCCTTCCTCTTATTTCAGACTTTTTTCAACTTAGTTTCAGGCTTAGTAGTACTTATCTAAGCTTATTCATACTTTTTTAAAATTTCTGCTTAATCACACTTCACACAAGCATGCAAAAAAGCGAAAAAAGGCAACATTAATATTGCTACCACACCTACATAACAACTTGGAGCTAGAAACTAGTCTAGTAGTATGGTAGT
>JBBPRG010000250.1:0-16420 GCA_038092895.1 Chalciporus pseudorubinellus | reverse complement strand
TCTCCGATCAACGGAATATATGTGAGTGGTTCTCCCTGAGGGCCTATGTATGAGACGATCGGGCTTCTCTTTCTCTTGTGTGCGAGAGCAGGTCGATATGAACGCCGCGGGGAATGAAGGAATGAATCGAACGAAAGATCCGTGCAACAGTTGGTTGAGCAATGGTTCTGCGAAGCACCCGGACTGCCGAGAAGAGGTGAGAGCTTCGTCGTCTCGCAGGAGCATGCCTTTGCTTAAAGTCTAATTACGTGGGTATAGTAACGTCATCTGATGGGAAAAATGGATAGATCTGGCGTTGAAAACGCAAGAGCTTCGAATGGTTCCCCTCATGAGACGGCTGATTCGCGAGAGGGTGACAATAAATTCGCTGACGTTCATTTCAGATGTGGGCGAGAACTGTGTGATAGAGGAGGAGAGGGAGTAATTGATCGTGAATGGAAGGTGAGACTCGGAGTGGGACAACAAGTGGATTGTGATAACAGGGGTATGATACGTTTCGAGGGTGGATCAGTCACACGGATCTGCGTATGACTTCAGAGATGACGGCAGCCAGTGTTGTTTCCGCGCGCACTAGGCCCTAGAGAGAACTCAAGACGTGTCGAGGTGATGGAGGATTTATCACGGCTGAAGGAAGCATGTCATTGTTTTCTTTATAGAATTTATTTGGAAGAAAGAGTAGGTTAAGTCTGTGATAAGATGGATAATTAGAAATGGACGGTGAGGAAGTAAATGAAGCAAGAGCCGAGATTGCAGCGTGCTGATTTGAGAAGTGATGATCGGTGCGAGTTATTTGGACATGGAGTGACATTGATGCGGCGTAGGCGCAATGGCGGTGCGAGATGAAGAAAACGTTGTAGAGAAGGAGCACATGTTGCAAGGGCTGGGAATGGAGAAAAGGGTAGAGAGAGAGCGGGAGATATCGTAGACAGGAATGGATAGCTGGCGGCAATCCTCGGCCAACCCGGATCTTGCTGGCAGAGACAGGGGACCCGGAGCCGCGGGGCGGAGGACGTGTGGAAAGGTGAAAGCGATGCGGAGATAAATTGGGAAAGGAGGAGGGGTCGGCGTAAAACGGCCAGGGCACCGGGCATGCCATTCGAAAGAGGAAGCATCCGCTCGTTCGGGTCCAACTCTCTATTTCGGGGACAATTATGACACTGAGTGGGAATACCATCAATATTACGTAATTATTACCCATCAGCATTATTGCAGGGACTACAAATCCCGGCACACGAGGCCGCCAAAATACCAGGACTTCCAAATATGACGTCGTGAGAGAAGATTCCCATATCGGCGAGTCCAATGTCCCGATGAGGGGAGATATTTAGGTTGGGATCGGATGCTTGTCCTCCCCATTCTCTTCCTATAACTCCCCCGACCGACCTCCTCCTCCTCCCCCCCGGCGTTTCTTTTTCTTTTCTTTTCTTTCTTCTTCTTTTTCTCTGCTTTTGTGCTCTGTTGTGCGGTTGGGACAGCAACGCCCGCTCATTGTTGTTGTATTAACGTAAGTATCCGTTTCTCTACCAACCGTTCGAGATCGACATCTATTATCTAGGTCCCCTGCCTAGTATTCCAGTTCTTTTTATTCCAGCCTTTCATCTTTGCATTTCCCGACACGTCTTTAGCCATGGAATCTACCATCCTCGAGCACCCACGCAGCCCCACTTTCATGGATGCACCCTTCACTTACGACTCTCTCTCCAACCTCGAGTATCTTCAGTACCCGCAGTCCCCCTACGGCGTCTCTACCATGGCTCGTGAGTATGATTCATTACCTTACCATATATGGCTCACCTCTCCTGTAGTGCCTGGTCCCTCGTCTTCATCTCCTCGCCTTGACTTCAACTCCCTCAACCTGACGAACGCGATTGGCGAATACTCGTACACCCCCTCCGCCAACTATACCACTGCCTCTCCGGGTCGCTCCTACACCCCTCCCGACAACGGGATCTCTCCTCCTGCTGTCTACAACCTCAGCGGCGGCGAGCTCTCCTCAGACGGCCTCACCTCTGGCAGGCGCAGTCGCGGAAGTGGCACACACTCACCTTCATCAGTTCACAGTGTTCCTTACGCATCTGTTCCCCGTTCCCACCGTTTCAACCCCATTGCTCCTCCTGCCACTCGTTCTGCGGCAAAGACGCCGAGACGCAAGTCTCGCAACGACGACTCCGACGAGGATGACGAGGATTTCCAGCCTGCGATCACCACCGGAAACACAACCGATGTGCGCCGTGAAACCATTCGTCGTCAGCGTATCGAGTCAGAGCAGAGACGTCGTGACGAGCTTCGGGACGGATACCGCCGGCTCAAGGATGCTTTGCCCGTTTCGAACCAGAAGTCAAGCAAGGTTTCCCTCCTCGACCGCGCTACCACCCACGTCAAGTACCTCGAGATGACTGCTCAACAGCTTCAGGCGAGGCTGCAACAGGCCGAGAATGAGGTTCAACGACTCCGCACGTGAGCATTGTCTTCTTATCTACCACATCCTTGACTTAATTCTTCTCTAGTGTCAACGAGGCGTTGATGCTCGGCACCGCTGAGCAACGACATGCCGCCGCCGCCGCCGCTGTCGCAGCTGTCTCCCAACAATCTCAGTCAAGCTTTTGATTGTTGACCTCGTTGATGTCGAACCCTCAAAAACTCCCCGCGTCGTCGGCTCTACCTTATCTTTACGCCATATTATTGCACAGATGAATCGCATGACTGGAATACCTGCCTGGATCGCAGGTCGCATACTACAATGGACACTTAGCATCACATACTTTTTTATTCTGCATCGTTCACGTCACTCTCATCATCAATGGTTCGTTAGGTCAGGTCGTCTGATCGCTTTACCGCTTCCCTGGTTAGGTTTGGCCGTGCCACTCGCTCTCAGCGCCAAGTCCTTGCAGTTAGCCTGTGGCTAGCTGTGAGTGGATTAGCGTCCATTGGAGCAGGAGGGTCCCGGAATATGACGATGAAGATTGGACTTCCCGGTCTCGGTTGATGGGAGCTCAACATGGCACCGACGCAAGACCGCAGAATAGCTTGAGGCGTTTGGTTACGTCCTCACGCGTGCGGCGTGCTTGTCTCACCGCACTGCGCGTCTGTCTTGCATTTCATACTGCCCTCCGTCGCGCTCCCATCCCACTCCATTTCAGTCCATACGCGCTCGTAGGCGAACGACCACTTCATTGTGGTTACGTGTCTCGCGCGGCCGATACATTGGCATCATCCTCGCCATCCACCTATCCCTCCTAGGTCTTCGTACCCCCACGGTCCGGTTTAGTTAGCCTTCAGCACGATATCTGCAAGGACCACTGTTACCGCATAGTTTATTACGCCCAGATTTTTACGCCCCTGTCACGAAATGAGCGACTGATCACCGCTTGCTTCACGACCCCCTCCCTCTCCCTCCCTTTTCCCGACCACGCGGCGAGTATTGGCGAGACGTCATCGATTTTTCTCGTCGCGCTCGTGTTGCTGTTCTCATTGCATGGGAACACTTTCGTGTGCGCATCCGATGCACTCGTTGGTTAGGAGTCTATGGATCTGTTGGTGAGGGCTGTCGATGGAAGTCGATCCATGAAACGACGTCCCTCAGTCTATGTCGAGCTTTGGTTCCTGTTGCGCTCGCCATCCTCGTTCTCGCCAGTCGACCTCGTTGAATCTGCTTGAGCGCCTCGAACACAGCTGACGTCTGTACTGGGATATGAGCGGATCCTGTGGTTCCGTCCTGCCCCGCTTGCGGGTGCTGGAATGTCACTTCTGGATCATGCTTCACGCTTCGGTATTGCTCTTCATGCCCTACCTTGATCTCCTCACTGTACGCATCTCGCGTATCTCGCATATGCTCTTCGCACTCGCCCTGGCACTCCCGCTGTCTCGTCTCATAGTCTACCCGCCTTTCTCTTATGACTGCACATGCGCTAGTCGTTTCAGTCACATTTAGCTTGTAGGTACCATGCTGTACTGCGTCTACGATGTAGCACTGCTATTGTATAGCCTATAGTTATGAAACGGCCATCGCTTCCTTTTCCATAATGCGAGTGATCGTGACTCGTGAGTGACTCAGAGTGAGTGAACTAGGTCGATCCGATAGCAGACACGGTACCGTTGGAGCAATTTTGGAGTAACCTACAGCCTATTTGCTCGTCCACGCAAGGCCACCATCTTGTCTCCAACCACTACATCCGTCACAATGTCAGCAGTCACAGAAACGGATTCCGAGAAGAGGGCTATTCAACGCCAGCTGAAGATCAAGGTTGGCGCAGCGAAACGGTGGGAGAGATATTTCTGCTTATCTCTACAAGGAGGACATGCCACAGAAATGCTGACACTGTCATCACGGCATCGACGTGAAACAGACTGCTCAAGGAACATAATCTCTACAGCAAAGAAGCACGAGAGCAACAAACCAAAGTCGACCGGATGATCGCTGAGAACGGCGATGAGTGGGAGATCAAAAATGCTGTACGTGTCCCATCTAACCACCACGTCCCCCCCTTTTTTTTTCCTGCTGCGTGTTTCTGTTGCACAGCACGGAAATGAGAAAGTGACTCGTGCTGACTCAATGTGAAATGTCTGTGTTCTCGGTTCTATTCTTTTTCGATCCCTTTCGATGGTTCTATCTATCGCTGGAAATGGTTTCATAGAAAAGGATAGTCGACGAGTCTCAGCGAATGATCAAAGATTCCGGTGATCGATTGGAGAAAGCGGTCCAGGAGCTCAAGACGTTCGTCGTACGTCTGTTCCATTACATGGCATCCATACCTCCTATTAACTTATCGCAACACAGGATTCCGTCAAGACCAAACCAGAACTCGCCGAAGACAACGAACTCCTGGAAGCCGAGAAGGAACTCACAGAAGCGACTGCGTATGTATTCAATCTCCCAGAGTTTATTCCGAGTCCGGAGAATAATTCATCTCTCATTCATCGCAGCGCGGTCGTCGCGAACAAGGCAAGATCTAGTGAGAAGGCGTCGTCATGAACATTATTCCCGCACTCTGTACGATCCTATTTTATCAGAAACACCCGGAGTTTGTTGTATCGTACTCTTACCACCGCTCATTGATATTACATTGTGTTATTCCCGTGTGTCCATATCTCCTGCTCCACGGCGACGTTGTGAGTCATTAGCAGCTCCGAGTGCTTCTTCCTGTTCCCGCGCGGCCTTGAGGCGCGTGAGGGCATCCAAGATGCCTACCCATGCGTCACGGCCTACTCTCTCTTCCTGCAACCCCAGACTGACCGTGCCTACGCTTGCATCATCTGCGGGGATGCTCACCCCAAGCGACGGTGGAACGAACCCATGGGGAGGGGCGTTGATCGCGGAAGGAGCAATGCGTGATTGTCGCATGTGCGCAAGAGAGGCACGAATATTATCCTGGATAGACTACCAAACAGAACAAATACATCGTTGACTACCTTGTCTTTGAAAAACTGAACAACGCGAGAAAAAAACACGAGACACAGGAAAAAAAGGTGCCAGGCTAGTGGGAGGGGGGGAGGAGGCACTTGAAGGATGGAAAGACTTACATACAACCGTTCAAAGTATTCGCCTACTTCGAGTACGAATCGCTCGGAGCGTTCCTCTCCTTGGGGAAGGTTATCGTCGGGACCGTCGGTCTGGGGTAGAGTGAGCAGTGAAACGGACGACGCGGCGAGGGAAAGGAGGCGTCCGATATCCTACAGTCACCGAGTTAGCGAGATTGATGAGAGGAACGGACAGATCAGTGACCCTCTCCACTTCTCCGAGCGCATATATCTGGCGAGCCGTCCTGCTAGAGGTCCATATTGGATCTATTTCCTCGCCTTGTTCATGCTCTGCTCGCTCTTCTGGCTCGGCCATGAGCAAGTCGGCGCGCGGGTGGTAAACAAGCGGCAGCAATCAAGTTCATTGCCACCAACACCATCGTGAAAAAGAAAACAACTGGTTGGACTATAAGCTAATAAAATAACGACGAATGAACATGTTCCTGAAGAGCGAATTACATAGCAGAGCAGCATAGCAAGTAGCAGATACAAGTGAATTATGGCGTCGGTGTCATAGTGTAGTCGTCTCCTCAGACAAGTTTGACCTTCTTGGCGGGCTGTGGGGCGGGTTTAGTATCCCCTTCCTTCCGCTTCTTCGTCCCTCCACCACTCTTGATATTGCTCATCATGTCCTTGACCCTGTCTCTGACCACGTACGCGATCTTGCCCACCTCAGAGTTGGCGCCATTGAACGTAATCGCGTTCCGTATCATGAGGTCAATGTCAGCTTCGAAGGTCTCGATGGTGTCATACTTGTCCGCATCCAGCCTCGTGCGGATCGTTCTGAGGTCTCTAGCGTCCTTCTTGGGAATCACTTGGAAGTACGTAGGGATGCCTAGGAGTACGGGGTCGACTGGCTCTCGGAACACGAAGGAACTAGTCATCATCAAATTAGTCAAGTCGTTCAGCGTCGAGTCAGAGCGAGGGTGCTTACATGTCTTCCTTGACCAGCGTGGTCATCAGCCCCTGCAGACTTCGCTTCTCTGCCCAAGAAAGTTTCCTGTCAAAGACCTTCGCCCACTCTTTCTTGAACGCCCTCTCCACCACATCCGCGCAGTTAACCGGGTAAGTCGTAGGAGGATTAAATTTGCGACAATTGCTGAAGACGAGATCGACGTCCTTTGCAAAGTCTTCCATCGTGGAGTATTTGCCCTCGGTCAGTTTCTGGTTCATAGTTCCAAAGTCCATCGGGTGGGAGATCTCATCATAATATCTAAGCAGGCAATCAGTACCGCTTGATCTCACTACTTGGACGATAGGACTCACGTAGGACAGCCATCTCTCGCAGGGTCTACGGGATGAGCGAAGATGGAGTACTCGGGGACTTTCGCGAGCGCCCTCAGGACATCTCGACATTTCTTTTCGCTCAGTGAAGTGGCGGAAGAAGTAGCCCGAGATTTGGAGGGCGTAGGCTGAGCGCTGGCGACCTCACGCTCCTTCCCTTTGATAGAGATGCGGGGTACCTCTGTGGCAGGCACAGTAGGGGGCGCGGGCTCGGGTGCTTTCTTCTTGGGAGGTTTGGGAGGTGGCGCAGGTGCAGTCTTCGGCGTGGGTGCATGTGGTTTCTCAGGCACTGGTGTACTTGTACCACTGGAGGGAACGCTAGGCCTCTCTTTCCTCGCAAGAGGCGTAGCAGCCGCCAACGCATCGTCCTCGTCGCCCTCAACATTTGGTTTTCGACGCTTGCCAGGCGGGACACTGCCAGAAGCCTTTGCTGGAGGGGACTCCTTGACCACATCTGGTATCTTGCGGTGACGCTTCTCCTCCTTCTCCCGTTCAATCGCAATGACTTCTTGGAGTAGATCATGAGAACCGTCGTCGACGTATGGCGGAGGCGCCTCGTCTGGAATCTTTGGCTTACTGGCCTTCTGCTTGGGCACTTTGGTAGTCTCTGCTGATTTCTCAACAGATTTGTCTACTGAATTCTCTTTCTCCTGAGGTTTAGCCTGGGCGCCACCAACTTTGAGCTTGATGACGGGCCTGGGGGCAGGCTGCTCGGCGGTGGGTGTAGGGGCTGACACTGGTGTTGATGCGGGCGCAGGACGCGCGGGGACCTTCTGAGCTTGGACCACGATACTTGGCAAGTCGTTGCGGGCAGGCTCGGCGGCTTTGTTGGCGGCTTCGAGGGTCTTGTGGATGCGGTTCCACACTGAAAGCCAAGAAAGTCAGTCGACAGGAAACGAGCAAAGGCTTGTCGACTCACATTTCTCGAAGAAGGTCTCCAGGAAGATGGCTTCAGTGTGGGCATAGCTACCAGCGACGTTGTATTGTTTCGCGTTACCAATCATCAAGCGGAAGTCAGCCTCGAACGTGAAGCGATCCTTGTAATGGCCTTCCTCCAATTTGGCACCCATAGTGCTCAAGTCCATCGGGTTCTTGATGACCTCATAATAGCTAACGAAAATCATCGTCACCGTCATAAAAAAATAGCATAGCACAAAGCATACTTTGGAGCATGATCGCGCACGGGGTCCACTGGTTGCATAAAAATCATGGCGTTCTTGTGCAGCTTCAGTTTCTTGAGCGCGTTGCGACAAGCACGCAGGTCGTTCATGCTCATTCCACCTGTCTGTGCCTTGGGAATATGCGGCGGTTTGATAGCACCCACAGATCTTCCCTTTGGCTTTGGCTTGACCTTTGAAGGCAAAGGAGGTGGCGGCATAGCACCAGCACGCACAGCGGGTGTAATAACGCTGGCAGTCGCGACAGACGGAGTCGGGGCACGAGCAGCACTGGGCATGATCTTGAGCTTGGGGGGAGCAGGAGCTGCTGACACAACAGGGGTTCGCGGCTGAGGGGGCCCGCCAGCTTTGACGGGTCGAGGAACCTTGGTAGGTAGTTTGACAGCGGGAAGCTGAGGAGGTTGTTCTGCCACAGGAGTTGGAGGGAGGTGAATAGTAACTTTGGGTGCAGCCTCCTCGACACCTCTGAGAACGATATCGGCGAGCTTGATAATTCCCCATCGAACTTCGTTGTCGACATCAGGAGCACTGCAAAAAGGGTGGTGAGCATTGATTGTGGGCGCGTCAAAGAAGTGGAATGTGTGTACAGTATGATTGGCATCAAGAATTCACGCAAAACCTCATTCTTGCCGATTTCTCGATCTTTTCGGAGGACTTTGATCATCAAGTCGACGTCGCTCCTCTTGGCCTCTTTGGTTTGAGGAGGCATGGACCCATCCTCCTCGATAAGCAAGGATTCCGAGTCTTTCAGCGCGTTCTTCATCTCGCCCATGGAGACCAAGAGAGCCAGGCTTTGACATGCCGCACGTGCTACATGACGTCGGACGGCTTGCGAGGGGTCACTTGCCATTACCGCCAATATATACTTCATAATGGCAGGTGTGTACCATTTGGACATGAACAATCCATCGAACGCGGCAATTCGGACTTGGGTGTAATTTCCCTCGCTGATCTGAGATTAGCACGCCGAGAAGGCTGAAAAAACGGAAGGCTATGCACCGAGTGAGTGGGAAGAAAACTCTCAGGTCATTCGGAAGCAAATTGGCAGTCGTCAGGAGAAGATAGAACTAAATTAAGCTTAGAAAGTTGCCGTGATGTCTGGATGGTCGGAGAGCTCACCTCTAAGGCCGCAACCGTGACGACATTGTGAGGTGATGGAATTAGCCTATCCATGCTCCGATATCTGCTAATTTCATCAACCGCTTGTTTCAACAGATTGGCATCCTCGGCAGTGTGCTCGGAGCGTACTTCCTCCTTCAGGAGTTCACCACGCTCTGGCGGAGCGGTCGATACGGTGGCACAGGCCGCCGTAGAAATGAGAGTGCAGATATAGAATGCATCGGAGTACTAGAAAACCTAATAAGCTCGGGCATCGAGTTGGATTGAGTAACACTCACCGGGTTCGCCGTATTATCATTGTACCGTAACTGATCTACTAGGAACTGACGGACTACCGCGGGAGTCTTGCCATTCTCAAAACGGACTTGAGAGATGGCATGAACGAGTGCCTGTGAGATCAATACGTGAGTATCGTCGGCGATAGGGCAAACACGTGTTGACGGACCTTACGAACAAAGTACTCTGAAAGGTCAGAGAAGTCGTTCGGCTTCGGAACGTAGGTATGTGTGAAAAGGTCCTGGTTCGCATCTTCAGGGTCGTAGCAGTATCGTAAAAAGAGCTTGAACAGGTGGAAGAGACCTAAAAACTCAAGCTTCCGGATTGCACACTACCCACAATGTCATCAATGATATCAAAGGACAATAACCTTCTTGACTTACGTTGACGAGCGCAAAAGCGGCTTCACACCGTATCCGATAATAGTAGTTAGAGACTAATACCATCTTCGTAAACGTGCTGGAAACGATAGCAGTTGGTTGTTTGGCTAGAGCATGGATGGCCTACAGCCGATTTAGCGACAGGCACACTAACATAAATGATGCGCTCACCTCAAGCTGGGCAATGACATCTCTATCCCGTTGCAGCTGAGAGACCCACATGAAGTCAGGTTGCTCGAATGCAATGGCGGCGATCCACTCAAAGTCGGCGTCCATTCGGATCCATTCATACGTAGCTCCCGACATGACTTGCTCGTCCTCCTCCGTCCAATCAGCTACCTTCCAGATCTCTCGCTCCTTCTCTTTTTCCCAAATCTCCAGCCCGAACCCCATGTCGACGAGACCCATTGCCTCGGCAGCTTCGGCGTCACCTTCTGCTGCTGCTTGTGCAGCTGCCTGGCGAGCGAGATAACGCTTGGTGTTTCGACGGACACGCTTATACTTCGTATTGAAAGGCACTTCGTAGCGCTTGAACGGAGACCGGATATCTAGTACATGCTCGTAGGGCGTCCCGTCAGCCTCATGAATGCGGACCGTCATTTGACCCTGGATCAATATTAGCAGCTGAGTTCTTCCAAACTGTAGGATACAGTACCTCAAAAAATGGCACAGGCTTGAAGAGCAATTTGGAGACTTCGTTGTGTTCGAGGGCCTTGTAAGCAGGGGCCTCCTGACGCATCGTGATCTCCACAGCCATCTTTTTCCTGTTAAATGACGCAGAAAAACCGAATGCGGGGCATCCACTCCCGTATATCCACTGTTCCGCGAACGAGCGTAGATCGATACCGCTCACCTTCCTGCATGTACGGAGAAAGGAATGAGTTGAGAGACAATTGCTAGGCAGCTCGCCGCTGATCGCAGACAGGAAAATCTTTGGAAGAACACGAGACAGGCCAAGTGACGTGCCGGACTTGCCAAGTCGTCGATCAAGGATATGGAGCACGAGGGGGGCTTTCAGGTTGACGAACGGGAGTGTAGCAGAGTCGGGTGGATCAAGATGTTGGGGTTGACAAATCGGTGGCATGGAACCATTGTCCCATTCAACGACGCGTTGCATGTCTCTCTTCAGCCTGTACCGGCACTCGTTATTACCCATTAGTTTGCGGATAAAGAGCCCTGTGATGTAGAGCGCCAGCCCGTTGATTAGCCAGATGTCGGACCATGCCTTGGGTTGGATGTTGATGCCCATCCATTGACACGCAAGACTGTGACTGAGCGCCTGCCTAGTCTCGATGAGATGTTCGATAGCATCGTCGCTATGGAGGAGATCAATGGTGATCAACGTCAGGGTCGCGCTGTCGAATCGTTGAACAGGCATCTCGTCCACCGCCACTATCTTGAATGAACCAAAGGGGTAAGACCCGAAGTCTGTGCTGTAAAAGTTCATTGCTGAACGCAAGCAAGACGTCGAGGTGTGCAACATTGACTCGTGCCCAGGGAGACAAAACGCGTGCATGAGCGGCTGCGTGACGCCCGACGCCTCCTCTGACGAATCTGCAGCGATTGAGTGAACATGGAAGGGCCCTGCAGCAAACGCGACGTGTTGAACCGACGTTAAGACCGTCTGTGAAAAGAGGAAGATGGTCTTGTTGGAGTTATTAGGATGAGCAATCTATCATCGCCACTGTCAGCGTATGGAACTGCGGACAAGTGAAAATATGGACATGCCTGCTCCACGAGGTCTCCGCTGCACACAACCACGGTCGGTGTAGATTCTTGTCGCTCGCTAAACTCGCCATCTTCGTCCCGTTGGGTCAAGTCGGGTTCTTCCAGGTACCTCGGAACAACAAACTCGAATTCCCATGTACACTTTTCCCAAATGTTATCCACACAGGGGACCCAGCATCTCGCAGCGTCCGGAGAAGAAGGGGTAGTGTATGCATGCGGGACACGCTACAACAGATAAGGATGAGGCGCATACACTCGTTAGTCGTACTCACATATGGGTATGCGTCCGTGGGTAACACAAACTGTACACCATCTACAGGGTTTCTCAGGCTATATTCGATGTGAACGATGATAGGCATGAATTCTGGTCCTGGAGCTGGGGTCTGGGAAGGTCCGGGAGTTTGTGGCTCGGGAGTCGCAACTGAGTTCGTTGTCATCCCGAATTGAGCAAACGCGGCGAGAAAGGAAAATAGATAGGAGAAACTCACCTTCGCTGACCAGTCCGTTTGCCATAGAATGCGAAGCATGCCCCGATTGTCTCAAAGAAACCTCTTTTGGGATGGCGATGGATAGCTCTCCTTCGTCCCCCTCTGCGAGGGCGGAATAAAGTTTTCTCTTTAACTCTGGGTAAGTGTGGCAGTCCTGGGGGGTCGAGATGTTGATGTGTGCGAGCGGATCAAGATGGACGAATTCAGCTTGATGGGATGCAACGGTAACGGAATGAATCGCTTTGAAATCCCATGGGTCAGAACACGGGGTAGAGGAGACGGAAGCGGCGGCGTGACCTACTGCACTGTCTAGAATGAAGATGGATAGTCCGTAGGTTCGCATTGTTCGGTACGATTGTAAGTTCGGTGTATCCCTGGACGAGAGAAGGTGAGGTTGCTGTGGTGAGTAGCGCTCGTTGTGGTGTGGAAGACGTCACAAACGGACCCATAGACAGCCCGAGAAGTCAATTTCCAAGACGACCTTTTGGTGACTAGTAGAGACGCGCAAAAAAGATCAGTCTGCGCATAAAAGAGGGAGAAAAAGGAGACTTATATAGAGAAACCACGACGGATGTGCTCGCGTTGCATTTTGGGAGTTGCAAACCGAATTCAAGCGGCCGAAAAACGGGACTTTTTTGCGGTTGAGGTGGTGTCGTAGGTGGGAGTGGAACTGAGGAGGGGAAGTAATGAACGGGGTGGCTTTGCTGGTGTTGGTTCGTGCTCGTCGACACCAGCTGCAGCGAGCTTTGGGTGCCGGTGGTGGGATTCACTGACAGCAAGAAGCAACCAACTCAGGATTACGTAACACAGACACTCCAGGTGGCTGTGCTCATTTTAAGAGGTTGCAGACTAACTAGTTGTAGTAGTTCATCCATCTAGAAGTCATACATACTGCCTGAAGGCCTGACTGACCTTGCATTCAGCTCAGAATGCCCCCAAAATCAATATTCAGAAAACCAGGGACAAAGCATTTCCAGTTGGTACATCGATCTCAAAGAGATCCCCTTATCCATGACCCAGGTGCTTCCCAACACGTGCTCAAACCCTTTGTACGAGGAAACGAGAAAAAAGTACGACGCTTTGTCCCCTTTCTCTGTTCCCTGATGCGAGACTTTTCAGGGAAAAACTCGCGCCGATCTAGAGGCTGCCCTTGCTCCAGACGTCATAGAGCACGATGTCCGTGCCAACGTCGGAGAGGCAGCCCTCTATGGCATCTACTTCGATGACACAGAGTACGATTACATGCAGCACCTCCGTACAGTCGGGGCAGAAGAAGATGGTGTAGAAAGCACCCTCATCGAGGCTCCTCCGTCGTTGAACAAATCCAGAGCGAAGGGAAAGGCACGGTCGGACGACCCGATATCACTCAAAGATATACCCGAAGAGGCATTGCCCTCAAAGACGGAGCTTCCCAGAAATTTTGAGACGCAGGAAGCCGTGCCGTCATCGATCGCCGGATTCCAGCCGGATATGGACCCTCATCTCCGGCAGGTACTGGAGGCGCTCGAAGACGATGCATTCGTGGACGATGTCGCAGAAGATGATTTCTTCACAGAACTGGTCCTCGATGGCGAACGGGACGAGGTGGACGATGTGGATTACGAGTTCTACGAATACGGACCACCGGAGGAAGGCAGAAACGAGTTAGAGGAAGGAGTGGAGGAGGACGAGAGTTGGGAGGCGAGGTTTGCAAAGTTCAAAAAGGAGCAAAAGGATGCTCCACCCCCACCAGGCTCTGATGATGACGTGTATTCTGAGGGCGGTGACACGGTCGGCAACCTACCCAAGCTTCCAGTGATCGGCGGTAAACGTAGAAGAAAAGGCACATCAGATGCATCGGGATACAGCATGAGCAGCTCTTCGATGTACCGCACCGACGCTTTACTCACTCTCGACGAACGTTTTGACCAGGTGAGTATTTGTCCGTGGTGTTCACTGATATCACCCAACGATGTTCCGCGTGTAGTTGATGGCAAAGGAGTACGGCGCGGACGACGAAGAGACCCTTGATGACGAGGGACTGGAAACAGCATCGACTGGCTCTTCGCTTTCTTCTTCCTCCGCTCCCGATCTAATAACATCCCGGGAAGACTTTGTTGGTATGATGGACGAATTCATGGAGAAGTACGAGATGATAGGACGGAAATTGAAGCCTGTTTTAGAGGGAGAGTCTGGTGCTGAGAAGCTGGAGACACTGAGACGAGCGCTGGGACAGGATGAACGGGTGAGGGTGGTCGCAATGGATGAAGGTGACGAAGTGGACTTGGACGACGACGAATTATTTAGGGCGTATGATGCACATGAGAAAGAGGACCGCTGGGACTGTGAAACCATTCTTAGTGAGTGACATTAACATCAACGATATGGTGGAGTCAAGTTTACTGATGGAGTACAGCGACATATTCGAACCTAGAGAATCACCCGCGTATCGTTCGGGCACGGACATCGAGACCTGTGCCGAAGATCAAGCTGGATCCACGCACAGGACTACCTAGCGTTACAAAGGATGGGGAGCAAGAAAGCCGAAAGCTTGATACATTAGACGAGGAGGATGACCAGGATGACCAAGGTAAGTGGTGCGGCATGGGCTGTCACAAGAAATATTCACGCCCGCTCTCCGTAAAGTGGTCAGACAGACCATCACTCGTCCCCGCGGCGAATCAAAGGAAGACAAAAAGGCGCGCAAGCAAGGCGTGAAGGCCGAGCGACAAGCGCGACGCGCAGATAAGAAGGCGACGAAGGATCAATTTGATGCTGAGATTAAGCACCAGGCGCAGAGTATGTCTAACAAAGCCAAGACGAGTAGAATACGAAAGCTATGATGTCGTAGACTAGCGGAATAGTTTTGAGTACTTGCGGACTTGCGGCACAGGGGTTGTCTAGAAAGGGCAAATCCGTGGTAACCGAAGTGTGGTTATTATCAAGACGATAGGTCTGCTCAACGCTTGGCTCAACGACCTCGGCGACGACGAGCCCACTCCCGACGCTGTTTCGGTGATGGAATCACCACGCATTTGCTCACCAGTGCTGAGCACTCACAACGGGGTGCCGGGCAGATCACGAAGCAACACCAAAGTGTCAATGGCCGACGACGTGACAAGCTTGACATCGTTCAACCCGTTCTCGGAGGAGGATGAGAACGACCAATCCTCGTATGCCCTCGTTACGTCTCTCTTCTCTCGCATGAAGAATAGCTTCGCGACTCCTCTGGCCGTAACATCACCCACACCTCCCGCTTCCGGTCCGCAGGCGGTCCCGAACAACGACCAGAGACGTCCATCCGCAAGTGCTCTTAACAACACGAACTCCACACTCTCCACTCGTTCTTCCTCAGAGCAACGTCCGACATCGCTTAGACTCATCTCTTCCGTCCCCGCTCCCCCGCTTGTCTCCCTCACCCCTGTTGTGTTTGAAGCCCCATCATTTGGCCATGATCCTGACCGCTCTCCATCTCGCGGGGCTTACATCCACCCATTCTACGACGTACCTGAAGGTGGTGCATTTGGGACATCCATCCCAGGCTTTCCGATCCAAGATGACGCTCGCAGCATCCGTACCACTGCTTCCGTCAATAAGTCTGCTTCAGTATCAAAAGTCATACGCAGGATACGTGGTGAAGGTGCGTCGCAGGTCTACATTCTCTCGAAGGGTCGTGGTCTCACCCATTCCCTCTCACAGGCTTGTCTCGCGATTATTGGATGGACGACGAGAATGCAAAGGAATGTTATGATTGCAAAAGCGTCTTCACGACTTGGAGAAGGAAGCACCATTGTCGGATTTGTGGTAAGTCCGGTGCCATACTCACATCATCCCCTCTTCTTCTGACCTCTTTTCAGGACAAATATTTTGTTCGCGTTGCGCTTCCAATATCATCAAGGGTTTCCGCTTCGGTCATGATGGCATGGTGCGAGTATGCAACCTCTGCCTTGAGAAACTCGCCAAGGTCGATGAAGATGACGACGATGACCGCCGTTCAGTCGTCTCATCCAGCACCTCACCGCTTCCTGCGCACCAGCTAGGCTCGGACTCCCTCACACTCAGCCTAGGGCATCATCCTCAATCGCCCTTCGCGGCATCGCAGCTCTTTGGTCGTACGGACGAACCTTTCAATTTATATTCCATCGCAGAAACAAAACGACTTGCGTCTAGCTTTGAAGACAGCATATCCGGCTCCCCTTTGGAGTTGGAACCTGTTCGTGACGCCACTGCCCCATTCCGCCGAAATCTTGCGGAAGACGAGAAGGATCCCACTACGCTAGGTCAACAACAGAATAAACCCTACACTCCCCCTACCACGGACCCTCGAGCCAAGACGCCGATCGACTTTCCTGTCGCTGCTCCGGTAAACTTCGACAAGTCCACGATGAGCACCATCCAGTTCCCTTTGAGCTCGCCAGACCATGTTCTGGGGCCTGATAGTCCAGCTACACATGGAGCAATGAGGTCAAGG
>JBBPRG010000249.1:0-16422 GCA_038092895.1 Chalciporus pseudorubinellus | reverse complement strand
GTTATGTCACATAATTCACTCTATAACCTATATATACACTCCTTAAGACACATACATGTGTATATTTTGTCAGTCTGCATTGGCAATTGAGTCCACAATTGATCTTGCCTTGACATGTAATTGATGACATTTGAGATATCAGTGCAAAAAACATGCTGTTTTAAAATAATCATATCTCCACGGCATGTGAGCTGTTTCACTTGACCCAGGGACCAATTTGTAGCCAGGAACGGATACTACTTTTAGCTTTCCCCATGCCAAGCAAAAAACTGGTTGCAACTGGTTTTGGTCCAGTCCTAATGAATTAATTAATTAATTAATTAAATCGGTCCAGTTGTGGTTGCCTTCCTAAATAGGCAAAAGACTGGACTGGACTGGAATTTTAAACACTAGTGCTGACTGAGTTTTCCTTCATAAGGATGCTGGTGAGTTGATGGCAAGATAGATGGAGGTTGCTTGGAGGTGTGCTGGGGCCTGCAAGCAGCGATGATTCTGCTCTGTCCAAGATGAAACCCACTTGTTGCAGCATCAGCAGAGTTTCTTAGTAGAGTTCACCATAGTGATCAGGTGTCAAGAGGGGTTCAGACAAGGGAGATGCAAGGTCACACATGCTTATCTGTGTTGAACAAACATACAGAAATCAAATAAAAGGAGCACCAGAAAATTTTGATCAAGTCTGATTACCAGTCTGTCTTGAAGCAAGCTCCTTGTCATCTCCTCCTTCCTATTCATCATTTAGTGTCAAAATGCAGCCTGGAAATAATCAAAATGCATCCACTGGCACAGGTATAGAAGACTCCTCCAACATGTGTACACAAAGCACACCTACAGGTTCCAATAGGACACCAGATGTGGGAGCAAGCAAGTCTACTCGACCAGCAACTAGACAAGTCCTGCAAGAAAGGAATAATGAGCTAAACAGCAAATTGGAAAGACTGGCTGGTATGTGCAGAAGACTCCAATGCAGCAGAAATCTGATTAACTTACTTTTTTTACAGAACAGTTGAAACAAGCACAGCAAGCACTTGCAGCAGCTGAAAGTGCAAAGGGCAAGGCTGAAAAGGCCAAGAACAATGCCAAAGCAAGGGCACAAACCATCCTCAATGGTCCATGACAAAATATAACTCTTTCCGGACACTTCCCGAACAGTTCCATGAAGTCCAACCTCAGTCATTTCTGCCCCTTCCAGGCAGCGGCTGAGGTGAGTACTTACATTGTTTTGTTTTAGTCCTATTACTTATAGTACCTAGTTGGGCATTCCTGCCTATTCCTTAGGTGAATATAGTCGTTTCCGCCCCTTCCAGGCAGCGGCTGAGTTGGGCATTCCTGCCTATTCCTTAGATTTTGTCAGGTTATGAGCCCTGCTAGCGCAAACTAGCAGCAGATCATCAAAGTCGACGACTCCCTTGACTCCACCCACTCTCGCACTTTTTCTCTGTGCACTCCGCCATCCCTACGGCACTCCGGCCCGATCCGGACATTTTTAGATCAGTCCTCACTCAGGAACCATCCTCCATCACTCGGATAAACTCCCTGTCGCTCGGATCAACTTCCTGTCACCATCATGTCATCGGATAAACCTCCCTCTGACAGTTCCACATGTCCTCGCCTGTCAGGACCCAAAAACTTCGCCATCTGGAAGCTCCGGATCACGGCCAAACTTAGACGTGAGAAGGTCCTAGGGATTGTCCTAGGGACTGATCCGGATCCTCGGATTACAGCTCCAACTCCTTCCACTCCGCTTCCATCCTCTTCCTCCGGATCTCCTTCCGCTCCCGCCACTAGCACAGCCACTCCGGAGGATGTCCGGAAATGGTTGGAACGTGATGAAAAGGCACATGGAATCATCCAGGACCATCTGGATGATGCGCTGCTTCTCAAAACAGAAGCCTACTCCACTGCGAAGGAGCTCTATGAAAAACTCCTTGAACTCCATGAGGTCTCCAACCTTGCGGACGCCTTCTACTCCTTCCGCCAGCTCTTCTCCACTTCCTGGAATGGCAGCTCTGCCATTTCCGAACATGTCGCCTCACTCCGGACCCTTGAACGCCATCTCCTCGGAATGAAGTTTAACGTTGACCCGAAACTCCTTGCCTTCATCCTACTCAACTCCCTTCCGAAATCTCCGGACTGGACGATGTTCACTTCCTCAATCATCAACACGGTTGAAACGGACAAGTTGACCTTTGACTCCGTCGAAACCCGAATCCTTTCCGAGGAGGTGCGCCTCAATCCGACTGGAACCTCTGATTCCGCCCTCAAAGCGTCAAACAAGACCTCCGGAAACTCCTCGCTCTGGTGCGACCATCACCAAAGCACTGGACATGACACTACCAGTTGCTTCGCATACAAGCGATGGGTTGAGGAACTCCGAAAGGGCGGAGGTGGCGGAAGAGGCAAAGGGAAGAGGAAGGAGAAAGCGAATGTGACAGAGGAAGCACCAAATCCTAATCCCAGACCCTTGGAAAGTGCAAATGTAGCTAAGGAAAGTGTATCCGAGTCCTTAATCCAACGTGTTCACGCCTACTTGTCGTCCGAACCGAAAGTCGCTCATTCTGCACTCATCATTGATTCCGGTGCAACCTCACATATGGTTCCACACCATTCATGGTTCTGGACTTACAGTCCACTCATTCCCCCACGTCCTGTTTCCTTCGGAGATGACTCCTCGTCTCCGCCATCGGAATTGAAACTGTCCCAGTCTGGTTCACTGTCCAAGGGAAGACCTTTGAAGTCATCCTGAGCAATGTCCTCCTTGTTCCAGACTTCTGAATCTCCCTCATCTCCATCCATCGCCTCTCCAGTGCTGGACTCTCCACTCTCTTCCCAGGAAACTCCTCTCTCTGTCATATCCAAAAGGGAAGAACTTCCATCATCATTGGGACTCAGAGGGATGGGCTGTACCATGCAGGAGTTACCCTGGGTCCTACTCCAGAAGCTGCCCATGCCTCAGTGGACATCAATCTTCTACACCAATGCATGGGCCACATCTCCATCCCTAGGATCCAGCATATGGTTTGGCATGGACAACTCCATGGAATTGACATTCTGACTGGAACTCCGATGTTTTGCGACTCCTGTGTCCTCGGAAAGATGAAGAAACTTCCATTTGAACTCCTGGAAAGTCCCCGAGCAATCTGACCACTCCAGGTTGTCCATACGGACATAGGAGGTCCTATAACTCTGCAGTCCTGAGAAGGACACAGGTATTGGCTTTTAATTGTTGATGACTTCACCCAGTTCCCTTGGATCTACTTCCTGAAGAAGAAGAGCGATGTCCTGACCACCTACAACCACTGGAAGGACAATGTGAAGGCCTTCTTCCGAGCTGACATTGAGAGGGAGAAACTGTCCGATGCACATGTCCAGTTCCTTAGGAGCGATGGAGGAGGCGAATACACAGGCCAGGACTTCCGAAATCAACTCCGGAAGGATGGAACGATTCAGGAGACATCTGCACCATACACTCCATAGCAGAACGGACTTGTGGAATGCATGAACCAAACCCTATCCTCGCTTGCCAATTCCATGCTTGAGGAGTCCAAACTTCCAAAGTCCTTCTGGACCAATGCCATGGCCACTGCTGCCTACATCACTGCCTGCAGGCCGATGTCCAAACTCAAGGGTGCCAATCTCTATCAAACCCTCTTCCATCTGAAAGTCGACCCGACCTTCTTTCGGCCCTTCGGATGTCCAGCCTATGCTCACATTCCCAAGGAACAGTGTGGAGGGAAGTTCCAAAGCCATAGAAGATGATGCATTATGCTCAGATACACCTATGGGCAACAGGCATACAAGCTCCTAGACATTGAACACCGAACTATCATTTCCAGTCAACATGTCACCTTCAATGAGTCCGGAACTATTTCCAAGGTGGACTCCACACCCTGGAAAGACCTCCCTGCTGATGGACAGTGAGAGGGACTCTTTTCTGGATGAGGATGAGGATGAGGATGAGGATGAGAACTTGTTTGAAATAGATTGGGTACCTTCTTTACCTCTTTGCAGATGAAGTCTTGTAATAATATGTTGCTGAGGATAAAGATAATATAGTTTGAGTTATGACACTGAAATGACATGTAATGATAGAGAAATCTACAAGAAGAGATAGGGATAGCTCACAGGACTAGTATGAGAGTGTGGGCTAGTCCCAAGAGAAGGTGTGAGAGAGTGGGCTAGCCCCAAGGAAAGATGGGGACAGTCCACAAGAGAAGTGTGAAAGGGTGGGCTAGCTCCAGAGAGAGGTAAGAACAGCCCACAGGAGCAGTATAAGAGGGTGGGCAAGGAAGAGGGGGAAATAGCTCAGAAGCCAACTGAATAGTCTGCATAGCCTACATATCTGAATCGTGAGGCTTACTTAGCTATTTGCTCAAACTCTACCTTGCTCAATACTCTGAGGTTGCTGCCTTCACCTCATCTAATTCTGTTCTCAATGCCTCCACTCACTTCTTGCTCAGTCATGATGCCTGTGAATGCTTGTATCATGACAATGACAAGCACAACAAACAAAGAACAGTAACACCTGGTAAGTTATCCACCTGTTCAATCTGATATCTCAAAACCCCACCCAGCACTGCTCTGCCAACACACACACCAAACACAGATATGAACATGCATTTCAAATATACCCTGACTCTCTTGAATCAAGGCACACATCAAAATCAGTATCAAATGCACCTGTGAGCAAGCCATCATTCTACTAGCAAGTATGGGTAACTTACATGAATTGTGGATATAAGTGTGTGATGAGTATTGTTAATCACTTAACCATAGGCTTGATATTGCTTTTGTTTGTAGTTCACATCATTGACCATCCCAGGAACATCTGTTTCAACATTAAGTCATTCACTCTACTGCAACTCTAGAATTACCATCACCAGGATAATCAAATGCACCATCAAGTCATCTGAAAAGGTCATGGCTACACTTAAAGACAACATAGTCAGAGTTCCAAAAAAATATAAGCCTGAAAATGGCTTGCCTAATGTGTTAGAAAACAGTATGAAGGCAAAACTAGCCTCAAGACAAGGTAAGATCTCATTATCACTAACTTTAATGAACATATCAATCACATGTCACAGCACACAAGCATGCAAGGTATTCTGAGCCAGAAACAGAAACTGATTGGCCTGAAATGCAAATAAAATCAATAATCATGGTGAATTTAAAGTACCACTTATCACAATTGGTACTGAAGACAACAACAGCAACAAACAAAATGACCATAGAGAAGAGAAAATTGTTTATGAGACTGCAGAGGAAGAACTTGGTGAGCAGCTATTACAACATTGTTACTATGCATGTGACTGACAGTAACACTAGTGTGGCTAATGAAAGACTGGAATACACCCATCTATGCATTTTTCAATGCCAAGCCAACTATTGAGGATGTCTATGGCTGTTGCTTACATGTATTCAAATGCAGCAAATGGGACTGCAAGGTCACAATACACAGGTATCTTGATACAAAAGATGCTCATTCTATAGGAAACATGTGTAAGCATGTGAAAAAATATTGAGGTGATGATGCTGTGATGACTGCTGATGACATCAAGGACACAAGTGAAGCCCACACAAAAATTGTCAGCAGCATCCTGAAAAACAGCAAGATTACAACTGCATTCAAGAATAAGGGAAAAGGGTATGTTGCTTACTCACACATACTGCACAGTCACACCAGATATATTGTATTTTGTAGGGGAGAGAGTGTGTGTTAGATAGCTGAGAGTCTGCAGTCATGTTACAGACTAAATACCCATGGTGCTTATTGAACTTCGAACTTTTTTGCTAAGTCTTGTTATCTTATCTTATCATGTCATGTGATATGCTTTCACAATCATTTGACTTCACATTCTTTCTTTTGTTTCACTTTTTCATTCATGTACACAATGCTGTACATGTTCCATTTTGCTTTATCTTCATTTAGACATATGAAATCTTATATGCTTCTTTTCATTTCTGCTATGCTTCTCTTCCATTTGATCTGCCACACAGGCTGTGCACCTCATGTCTTTAATCTCCACTCCACAGCCTCACACAGCCAAGCTGTCACTTTCACAGGTTGAGAGTTTAGACTATTATAAATAGATTAGTGTAAAAACATGTACACATACCCATGAGTATATAAACCCCAAAGCCCCAACCTGGCATCCCCAATCTAGTTCATTTGGTATTTCCTCATATTAACAATTCTACCTCAGTCTCCACTTCCTCTCTGATGCTTGTTGTGTGGCTTGATCCATATTTGGTTTTGAGTTGCATCAAGTCATTTATGATTGTAAATGTCATGCATTTTTATCCCTGATGAATACAAAATGGCCTAATCACTACATACCTTCTCATTTCACTGTCACATGTGATATTTGCCATATGTTTGCCTGTATGCACTTGTTAAGATGTTGAAGGTATGTCAGTTACTATGCTCGAATTATCAATGGAATTAATGATTTACCAGTTGTGCAATGGTAAATTGAGTTTTATGATGAACAGATGGATATCACTCAATCACTGTATCTTTGTGGCATTTTGCATGCACTTGGAGCACAAAGGATCATCACTGTCAATCATAATGACATTAGATATTGTTGAGATTGTAAAGGTATGAGTGATGTTGACTTCAGATCTCTTGCTGATCAGAGCATAGTCTCACACAGGAGCAGCTCTTATGATAGGCTTTCAAGAGGTTTTAGAGGAGTTCAGGATTACAGATAAGGTTAGCATGCAAAATGGTTGTAAATACATCACTCCTGAGTATATAGATACTTTGTATGAACTGTGATGATGCTGCAAACAACACTGTCATGGTCAACAAATTGAAGTATGCTGTACTACGACAGAGGGGAGGTAGCCCATGCATGGTGCTTCCTGCACATGACAAATCCTATCACCAAGTCCTTACTCCATGCATTTGATGTAAACTTGAAGAAGGATAGTTAAAGAGAAGGTACTAAGGATGAGAAAGCATTGACAACTGAGAAGTTGGTGCTTGTGCAAGAGCTCCATGAGTTGAGTGACAAACACAAGGATATTGACTTTGAAAATGTTAAGGATGGCTTGATGAATGATAATCTTGAAGAGTGGTAGACAAGATCAAAGAAATCACTGTGAAGGAAAGAAAGGAGCTACAAAAGGGAAAGGTTATCTGACCAGTCCAGCTAGCACTTGCCAAGGTAAACGAATGAATCAAGAAAGTTCACTATCACTGAGCATCCTTGATGTAAAACACACTAGGTCCTCAAGGACGCCACACAATTCTTCTTGTGTTCAACACTGTTATAGTATTTAAAAACATTTTAATCTTTTGCACTTGCACAGACTCGAACACTCGACCTGAGAATATCACATGACTAGACACCGTTTTCCATTCTATCTATAGCTGGAATAGTCATCCCAGTATTACATAAGCAGAGTCATGTGACCTTATGGCATCACCAGTCTGTACTCTGTTCTATTTTTGTTATCTTTCTATTCTCATCCTTATCTTCATGCGTGCCTATTTCACCTATGAAAAGCCTGGTCTGTGCGCACTCCCTCTGTAGTATATAAATTTGTTCACATCGCCCACAAAGCATGTGTTCTAAGTCTAAGGTCTTTTCTCCCTCCTTTTGTCCATTGTTGGGTCTAGTCCCTGCCAGGTATTGTGTTGCATTGGCCCTTGGCCTTTATCACTCATAACACTTGAATTAGGCTAGTACGCCCTGCCTGGACTTGTTCCCATTGCTTTCTTGTTCTCACTGTGGTTATATGCAGTCCCTAGCATTAAGGGATAGTCTGGTGATTCATACATTTGTGCACGTGCTGCACAAGGAGTCAACAACTCTGCAAACTGTTGTTTACACAGTGGTCCGCTGTATCAAATAAGGATAACATCGCTCCTCCCCATAGTGCACTAGGGGTCTTCTGATTGGTGGGAATCGCCTGGATATTACCAATAGCCCTTGCATGTACATCCAATCCAGGTTCTCATGATCACCTCACAAATTTGCCTTTTGGCAATTTACTTTCCCCATGCCAGCCTTTAGTATGCAGTTTCTGTTATCCTCCATCTATACATAAATTTGTTCAAAGACCACGTCAGGGTCGTGCCTGATTGTGTAGAGCGACTTGGGAATAACAGTTGGTGCTGCCCAAGGCCGAGCTAAATCTACATATTCCTATCTAAAAACATAACAATAAATTATATTAGATAGATTGTTGCTGGGAAAAAGAAGACCAGAACAATTATATGTGCAACTTTGTTTCCATTTCAGGAATACCAACAAGGAAACATTATCTCATGTGACTCCAATGTCACTACTACCTCTGATCTCATCCATACCATCTTCAACCTTTTGCTTGCCACCAGAAACCCTTTGAAAGATAGAGGTTAGTAATGGTTTATGAGCAATTTCAACCAATTCTGAGATCCTACTCCCAATATCCAATCTCCCATCAGATTTGACGAAGAAGAAAACACTTACCCACCTCCCTTCTTATCCAAACATTGAATGGCAGACCCAGATCAGGCTGTCAATGCTCTCATTGCTGCCCTTGCTCGCCTTATCACCTCTCACAATGCTGACGTAGCAAAGAAAATTGCTGATCCTGGCAAGTGGGATGGTGACCATACAAAATTCTGCCTGTGATTCATGTTGTTGACCACCTGGCAATCTGTCCAAATGTGGAAGAACAACAAGGTTCTGACAGTGGCGGTTTGCTCTCGCCTAGAAGGAAAGGCAGCTGGGTTTTCCCAGATAACCTTAGAAAAATACTTAGGTAAAGAGCTGGGCCCCACGTCAGAAGATGACCCAATGCCTCTCGGCATTCCGGCTTGGCCTGCATGGCCGGTACTCAGTTTGGAGCTTCGAAATTATTTCCAGATCAAGCTCCTCGCCCACGAGAGTTACCGAAAGCTTGAGGTGTTGAAACAAGGCAGTCGAGCTATCGACCTTTTCCTGCAGGAGTTTTACCAACTCCGCACTGAGGCAAGCGTGACTGACCATCATGCTAAGGAGATCCTGAAGCGAGCAGTTGAAAGGAAAGACAGCTGGGTTCTCCCAGATCACCTTAGAAAAATACTTGGGCAAAGAGCTTGGTCCCATGTCAGAGGATGACCCCATGCCTCTCGACATTCCAGCTTGGCCCTTGTGGCCCATACTTAGTTTGGAGATCTGAAACTACTTCCAAATCGACCTCCTTGCCCACAAGAGTTACTGAAAACTTGAGGGATTGAAACCTCAGGCAGTCAACCTATTGACATTTTTCCTGCAGGAGTTTTACCGACTCCACACTGAGGCAAGTGTGACTGAACATCATGCCAAGGAAATCCTGAAGTGACAAAGTCTACTACCAAGCTTGGATTGCCACCGACATCAATGCTCAGACATTGGACCAGTGTGTAGAAAACTACCAGAAAATAGGTTGCATCTTTGAGCATATTGCCATGGAACATGGGGCTCTCATCCGAACCACTCCAACATCATCCTTTTCTCCCCCATGTGGCCCACCTGGCTCTCGTCCTTTTCCTCACCCTTCACTGGGCAATAACAATAATAATTACTACTGCTCCCTGCCCCCCCCCTCCTATCATTTCACTCTGACTGGCACTCAGCCTGGTTGTGGCGCATCAATGGACATTGGCCAACAGTCTCTTCCACCTTGGGGGAACTGTTACAATTGTAGCAAGTCTGGCTGCTATTGTGACCAGTGTCCAGAACCCCATTGCCCCTGTCTCCAGACTCATCAGCTGTGGGATCCCTATAATAAGTGTTATGTCAATGCCATGGTTGACTACCCCCCACAGCAACAAGCTGCTTATCCTCTCCCCACACCCACTATGCAAGCAGTGCAACAATCAACTCTCCCTTACATGTCAGCAGAAGCTGAAGCTTATTGGAGAGACTGCTTCGAAGTTGAGGCATGTGCAAAAGCTGAGGCCTCTTTAAAATAGCTAAGCTCTGTTCTGGGATGGGTAGAATAGTGGCTCTTTCCTCTACATATGGTCTTGTTTTCACCCCATATATTAGTAAGCGTCAGGACAATGTAATTTCTTGCAATTCCAAAAGGAAGTCCCAAATGGGCTCGGCACCAGAACAAAAATATAGTGTGCTTAATTTCCTTAACCAGTGCTTAAATATTTATAAAAACCCATCACAAGTATTCTCTCGTTCTATTGCCAGAAAAAATGAAATTTCTCTTCCTTTGATGAAGTACGTGGACGGTGGAAAGCAATGGAACCGATTAGAATGTCCTGCATTGTTGGACTCTGGTGCAACCCATACGTTCATGGACAAAACCTTTTGTTTGTCTAATAATATTCCTATGTTGCCCTTACCAGCTGCTATTCGGGTTTACAATGCCGATGGCTCAGAAGGAGCGATAGGTGGGATTACTCACATGGTACACGTGATCATGGGTTACGAAGGACACTTTGAACAAGTGAAAGCTTATGTATCTGTGCTGGGTTCTCACAATATTATCCTTGGCTATGACTGGCTGTGTAGACATAACTCCAATATAGACTGGGTTAAAAAGGACATTTCTTTCTCACGTTGTACTGATGATTGTAAAATTATTTCTTACCATACTTGTTCACATATTTCTTCTTCCTTCGCCTCTCGAGAGATAGAGGGAGGAGTAGCTGAGAAAATCCCAAAAGAATTGCACGACTTTCTAGATGTCTTTTCAGAAAAGGAGAGTGAGCGTCTCCCTACGTGAAAGTCATGGGATCACGCAATAGATCTCAAGCCCAATTCCATTCCAAAGATTTCAGAAATGGAATTGGAAGATCTGATGAAGTTCATCAAGAAAGAAAAGGCAAAGGGTTACATAAGGCCTTCTCACTCTCCTCAAACCTCTCCCATCTTCTTCATCCCTAAAAAAGATGGGAAAAAATGACTTGTCATGGACTATCAATATCTTAATTTGGGTACAGTAAAAAACATTTACCTGCTTCCCTTAATTCCTTCTCTCATTGATCAGCTCAAAGGAGCTGACATGTTTACAGAAATGGATTTCAGATGGGGATACAATAATGTCTGCATCAAAGAAGGCAATGAATGGAAAGCCACTTTTGTTACCTCCATTGGATTCTTTGAACCAACTGTCATGTACTTTGGAAAAACTAACTCTCCATCTACTTTCCAGCAGATGATGAACAACATTTTTGGTGACATGTTTCACCAATTAGTTATTTATATTGACGATCTTATGATATTTACGAAAGGTCTCACATGAGACCAGCATTTTGATATAGTTAAAGAAGTGCTAAAATGATTATGAGAGAATGATCTCTATGTAAAACCAGAAAAATGTGAATTCACTACATCTACAGTAGAATTTTTGGGTTTGATCGTGGGTAGAGAGGAGATAAAAATGGATGAAAAGAAGGTTCAAGGGATTACGGACTGGCCAATGCTGACCTGACTGAAGGGCATTCAAGCGTTCCTAGGGTTGGCTAACTTCTATAGAGGGTTCATTGAAGGGTTTACCGAGAACTCGCACCCATTAAATGACCTAACTAAGAAGGATGCGCCATTTATTGGGGGAGAAAAGCAAAAGGAAGCATTTGAGATGCTTAAAAAGAGATTTATGTCAGCTCCGCTTCTGGCATTCCCCAATCAATAAAAGGGGATTCAGATTGAAACTGATGTGTCTGACATTGCCACGGGAGCAGTGCTGTCCATGAAGAGTGATGACGAGTTGTGGCGGCCTTATGCCTTCATTTCCCATTCATTTGATAGTGCTGAGAAAAACTATCCTGTCTACAACAAGGAACTTCTCACTGTCATTCAAGCACTAAAAGAATGGTGTCACTACCTGGTAGGAAGGGAATCCTTCGAGATCTGGACTGATGTAGAAATCTAAAAGATCCCAAGGAAAGAGACCCAAGGTGGTTAGTAGAAAAAGAATAAGAAGGGTGCAATATGTGTGACCCTTAGGGATTCCAGAAGGAAGGGACAAGAGAATTGATGTTATAGAGGCATACCACACTTTGGAGAACTGGAAAACGGGTTTCCGGAATGAAACCAAGAGTCCTGACTTCTTCCTGATGCTTAGGACAGAAGGGAGGGACGAAGGAACGGTCAGATTGACAGTGGAATGGTATACGGACGGTCAGATTCGGTGACAGCAATGCCAGAGAGAGGCGGAACGTTTGGAAACTTAAGAGGGCAGAAAGAGTAATCTCAAAAGATGCCATTCAAAATGACTAAGTATAGTCTTTTATAGTCTGGGTATTCCCGAGACTTTGGCAGTGACAGGAAGTGATATAAGAATAGAAGAATGAGTCCAAAAAGTGTAACTAAGAGTCCGGAACACATAGCAAGGAGTCCGGAAGACGAGTCCATAGGTAGAGACATAGGGTAGAGAGAAGAGCAGAGGGAAAAGAAGGTAAGTACTCACTGGCAAACTTGACTGAACAGGGACTATGGACTTTTGAAGGTGGGCAGGATGGAGGGACGACAGCTTGAAGAATGCGGATTCATGGACTGACAAGTCTGGGAATCGGATTGAGGTGGAAGCTCCAAGGACACGATGGAAGGGAGAGGGAAACGGCAGATGATAGGATTGGGGTAAACGGGAATGTAGTGGGACGAGATGAGGTGGAATATGGTGTGACTGCATTGTAGGGAACTTGGGTTCTCTACACCAATCACAAGAATGTCAAGTACTGGGAATCCCCCCAGACACTCTCCCCTCAGCAAGCACATTGGAATGCCTTGTTGAGTGAATATAACTTCACAATTATTTATAAACCTGAAGTTACCAATGGTCGGGCTAATGCACTTTCACATCAGAAAGATCATGGAGAGGCTGATCCTGATCATAATAAAAATATCACTGTTCTTCCTGCCAATCTTTTTATAAATAACATTTCTTTGTCTTCTTCTATTTGTGATAAGATTTAAAATGAATCAGAAAAAATAAAAAATCTTATCATAGCCAACTTTACCTTTGATGAGGTGGCTATAGTATTTAAAAACGACAAAAACAAGGTTTTCATACCTGATACATTATGGACTGAACTTCTTAATTTACTACATGACTCCCCTATTGGTGGACATGGCGGTCAAGGTCGCACTTTGCACCTTGTTACTAGATACTTTTTGTGGCCTGGAGTCACCAAAGACATTAAAAAATATGTAGAACACTGCCAAAGGTACACTCTCACAAAGGAAAAGTCAACCGCACCGGCAGGAAAACGAAAACTCATTCCTTTACCTGTGGCTTCCAAACCATGAACAGATCTTTCTGTAGATCTGATTACAGACTTACCTAAATCACACTCCTTCGATTCTATTTGTGTTATCGTGGACCGCTTTTCCAAAGAAGTAGTGTTTGTGCCTTGCAACAAAACACTTTCTTCCAAGGAACTAGCTGTTCTATTTAGAGACAATGTTTGGTGTATGCACGGTCTCCCTTCTTCAATAGTTTCCGACCGGGGCCCGCAATTCATCTCCGAATTCACTTCTGAGCTCTGCCAACTTCTAGGCATTGAGCAAAAACTATCTACGGCTTATCACCCCCAAACCGACGGACAAACGGAGCGCATTAATCGAGAACTTGAACAGTTTCTCCGCACTTATGTGTCCAAGGAACAAACCAAATGGGTCGATTACCTAAAGATAGCCCAGTTCCATCACAACAATTCGCTTTCTACTGCTACCAGCACCATCCCCTTCGCTATCACTCGTAACTACTTCCCACACCTTGGATTCGAAGGAAATGACACAACAGCCAGAGTTTTTGTTGATGGAATAGGGAAATCCCATAGAGAAGTAGAAGAGGTGCTAAAAGAAGCGCAAGAGAGGATGAAAAAGAATGCGGACAAACATCGATCCGATACCCCGGATTACGAAATTGGAGATAAAGTTTGGCTCTCCCCAGAACATCTCAAACTTCCCTATCCAGCCCGGAAATTCACACAGCATTGGATTGGACCCTACGAGATCACTCGGGTCCTCCTTAACGCCGTCACCTTGAAATTACCCAAAACTATAAAAATACATCCAACGATTAATATCTCACGTGTAAAACTGGCCCGAGAACCCCTTGATGGCCAACATGTGCATAAACCGGATGCTATCAAGGTTGACAACGAGGGTTGGGAAGAATTTGAGGTGGATTATGTGGCAGGATCATGGTTGAAAGGTCGTGGACTAGAATATCTGGTTCATTGGAAAGGCTGGGACGAAACAGATCATACCTGGGAAAAGGCATCCAATCTTGCCAATGCCCCTGAGGCAATTGCCGATTTCTACAAAAAGAATCCCTCAGCGCCTTGCAAACTCCGAGGACTTTCCATGACCAAATTCTCATGATTGTTCCAAACCTGCGACAATCTAACCGAGATTCCTCCGCCTTCTGCTCCAACTCATCTGGAATACGAGTCCTAGAGAGGGGATAGTGTTATAATATTTAAAAACATTTTAATCTTTTGCATTTGCTTGGACTCGAACACTCGATCTCTACTCATGCCTGTTTCACCTATGAATAGCCTGGTCTGTGCGCACTCCCTCTACAGTATATAAACCCTCATGTAGTAGCACACACCCCAGCCTAATTCATTTGTTCACATCGCCCACTAGCGTGTGTTCTAAGTCTAAGGTCTCTCCTTCTGTCCATCGTTGGGTCTAGTCCCTGCCGGGTATTGTGCGACGTTGGCCTTTGGCCTTTATCGAAGCATAACAAAAAACTCGTGCAAGAAGGGGCTAAGGGCAAGTAAGGTGTTGGGGGGCATGGGAGAAAGCCTGCAGGGCTTCCCAGCTTAGGGCTGGCCAAAACCTGTGTGGGGCAAGATGAGCTGTGGTTCCCGTAAATTAGGAGCACAGCTGACAAAATATAACTCTTTCCAGATGCTTCCTGACTGGTTCCATGAAGTCCAATCCACTTCCGGACCTTCCGGAAGTATTTCCAATGTTTCCGGAGATTCCGATGTTTCCGAGTGTTTCCAGAACTTCCGGAAACAGCGTGGGAACTCCGGAACGAGCGCGGGAACTCCGGAACCTCGGAACCTTCAGAATTGTTCAGTGCACACTCCTATTCATCGGATTCTATCTATATGCTTTTATATGCTTTCCTATGCTTATTCATAGTTCATTCCATCATTCCCTATATTATCCTTACCATTCCATGACATTTAGCACCTGGTTTTGGGCATTCCAGACCAGAGTTACATCAGACTTATGCGAGCACATCTCCACTCATGTATTTAAGGGTCCGGACTCATTTCCTGAGCACCTCAGTCGTTTCCGCCCCTTCCAGGCAGCGGCTGAGGTGAGTACTTACATTGTTTTGTTAGTCCTATTACTTATAGTACCTAGTTGGGCATTCCTGCCTATTCCTTAGATTTTGTCAGGTTATGAGCCCTGCTAGCGCAAACTAGCAGCAGATCATCAAAGTCGACGACTCCCTTGACTCCACCCACTCTCGCACTTTTTCTCTGTGCACTCTGCCATCCCTATGGCACTCCGGCCCGATCTGGACATTTTTAGATCAGTCCTCACTCAGGAACCATCTCCCATCACTCGGATAAACTCCCTGTCGCTTGGATCAACTTCCTGTCACCATCATGTTATCGGATAAACCTCTCTCTGACAGTTCCACATGTCCTCGCCTGTCAGGACCCAAAAACTTCGCCATCTGAAAGCTCTGGATCATGGCCAAACTTAGACATGAGAAGGTCCTAGGGATTGTCCTAGGGACTGATCTGGATCCTCGGATTACAGCCCCAACTCCTTTCACTCCGCTTCCATCCTTCCACTCCGCTTCCATCCTTCCACTCCGCTTCCATCCTTCCACTCCGCTTCCATCCTTCCACTCCGCTTCCATCCTTTTCCTCCGGAACTCCTTCCACTCCTGCGACTAGCACAGCCACTCCAGAGGATGTCCGGAAATGGTTGGAACGTGATGAGAAGGCACATGGAATCATCCAGGACCATCTGGATGATGCACTGCTTCTCAAAACAGAAGCCTACTCCACTGCCAAGGAACTCTATAAGAAACTCCTTGAATTCCATGAGGTCTCCAACCTTGTGGATGCATTCTACTCCTTCCCCCAGCTCTTCTCCACTTCCTGGAATGGCAGTTCTGCCATTTCCGAACATGTCGCCTCACTCTGGACCCTTGAATGCCATCTCCTCGGAATGAAGTTTAATGTTGACCCGAAACTCCTTGCCTTCATCCTACTCAACTCCCTTCCAAAATCTCCGGACTGGACAATGTTCACTTCCTCAATCATCAACACAGTTGAGATGGACAAGTTGACCTTTGACTCCATCGAAACCCGAATCCTTTCCGAGGAGGTGCACCTCAATCTGACTGGAACCTCTGATTCCGCCCTCAAAGCGTCAAACAAGACCTCCGGAAACTCCTCGCTCTGGTGCGACCATCACCAAAGCACTGGACATGACACTACCAGTTGCTTCGCATACAAGCGATGGG
>JBBPRG010000248.1:0-16466 GCA_038092895.1 Chalciporus pseudorubinellus | reverse complement strand
CACCTGCTACTGCAGCTCTCGTGGTCAAGTATGTTCGTACGGCCAAGCCGCTCCTCACTGAGCCTGATGACATCGACCTTTACGCACTCTCACTCGCTCACATAGCCTTTGTGGATGCGTGGGCATACCAAAAATCTTTCCCCGAGGAAAGTGAAACGAGAGAAAGACTACTCAGAAAAATCATTGGGTGGTGTTTGATGCGTGCGTGTTTCGTTCATATTCCCCTCCGTGACATAATTAATCTTCCACCAGCGAAACCGAAACAAACGTCCCTTGCCCAGCTTCTCGCCTTTCCTCTCTCACCTTACGAGGAATCGTTCTTGCACACGCTGGCTCTCCCCTCTTCCCCGTTGCCCAGCGCCGGCTCGCAAGCCGTCTCCAACCCCTCTGGCCCTGTGCTCTCTTCACAAGCTATCTCCATCCTGCAAGAGTTACTCTGCGTGCGTGCGATTCAGTCTGGAGATTACATTCGTGCCATCAAACTCGACCGCCAATTCTCGTCTTCTTCGCATCCCGGATTCGGCAATGGGCCATCTTCCTCTAATATTGCCTCCAATGCCAGTCGTGAAATTATCGACCGGAAAACGATCATTCAGGACCTCTTCACATCGCTCCCACCTGCAGAACGAATGCTGTTGGAAGACGAGATCGGCAAGGTTGCCACTGGTGTACGTGCCAGCGCATCGCAGGTGTTGACACCAAAGAGGGTACCACCTGCCCCTCCCCCTGCAAGGAGACCTGCATTAGGCGATTTGAGCATGAGCATGAGTTGGGAAGACGTTGGTACAAGCACACGATCACCCGCTCCGGCCTCAGTTGCTTCTTCAATCATCGCGTCCAAGGGAGCCTCGATAGCCAAGGTCGGTCAGTCCTCGTCTGCCTCGGCTTTTGCGGCCCCTGCACCTTGGCCTTCTTTCCCGCCCACTCAACAGGCACCAACACCCAAGTTCACGGCGTTTGGCACCCCTATACCACCAGCAGGAGCTAGTGGTGCGATCTCGGAAAGGAGCAAGACGCTCTTCTCGTCAACTACGGGAGCTTCGGCAAGTGTGGGTCCGAAGCCCATGGCGCGTACTTCCCTGTTCGAGACCGCTGGTAGCGCCAAAAATGCGCCAAACGCGTTCTACAAGCCCCCTCCACCCCCTCCTACGAAGCTCCCTCTCGAAATTGGAAGTTCGTTGGCCAATTCCAGTGCTGCAGGGACGGCCATTGGAGTGAGCGCGGGCCCACAGAACGGAAAGGCACCAGGAAGCAAGGAAGCAGGTGATGATGTGAGCATGCGCTCCGAATCCGACGTCGAGATCTTCGAGGTGGGCAGCCAGGAGGGATCAGATAGGGAGGAACGTGACGGAGAAGGCGCCACTGACGAGGAAGAAGAAGACATTGAGAACTTCATCACTCATGACAAGAGTGGGGCTGCCGACCTCACTTTCCACCCACGCCATGATGATGAAATCATGGGAGACGACGACGGAGCTAGGCCGGAGCTTGGATTTAGCGTGTTCAGCGGTAGCGGGAGTGTGGTGCAGAATGGGAGCACACGTCAGAGCCGGACTGAAAATGGAGGTCCTTCGTATGTTTCAACAGCGTCTCGAGGTCGTATTTCACCCCCTCGCGAGGCAGACAAGAGTCTGAACGTGAGCGCCAGTTCAAGTACGACGAGCAGACGACGCGCACCTCCTGGCGCGTTCCACGCTGAAGGCGACGACCATGATGAAAATGAGGAGGAAAGCGCTAGTGACGACCAAGAAGAAGAAGAGGATCACACCCCTCAGAAAACGCGCGTTACTTCTCCTCCCCGTGCCACCCGCACCAGGACACAGATTCAGACGCCTTCGCGCCCACCTGCCCGTTCCCAGCCTCGTCGCGAGTCCAAGAGTACCGCAGGCACGATTATTGCTGCTGCTGTTGGTCGACCATTGACCCGCACGAAGAGGATGTCCGCCAGGCTTAGTGTCCCGAGCATGAACCAGAGCATTCCAGGCTCGTTGGTAGACGATGATGATGATGACGATGACGACGATGACGACGAAACCGATCACACGGACGCGCATGGCGAACAAGACTCGGAGGACGACGAGGACGAAGAAGAGGACTCTGTCGCACCACTTCCTTCGCGCTCTGCCCGTCGTACGACTCGCTCTGGCGCCTTTGGCACGACCACTCGGTCGCAATCATCTGCGAAATCAGGCAGCAAGTCAACGGCCCCTACTTCGAAACAGAGTACGAGTACAGCTGCGAAAGGCAAAGCAAAAGCTCGACCATCCGAAGCGAGGACGCCCACACGCCGCTCGTCAAGACTCTCGACCACCTCTTCCGTCGCCTCGCTTTCGCCAGAGCATACCGAGGGAGTGGCACAAGCATCGCCTACCAAGGGGAAGGCGAGGAAGAGTGCGGGATCGAAGACGTCGGGTGCAGGGAGTGGAGCGACTGCGACGAGGAGTAGTACGAGGCGGACGCGGTAGGCGATGGAGAGGAAGGCAGAGGCATGGATGGATCTTTTAGGATTTGGTGTTTGAAAGCTTTCTGTGTTTGTTCTTTGACGCGAACAAAAGATGTGGACGTGATTCGTTCTCTGGGAGTCGTTTGGAATGGCTGCGAACGTGAACCCCTGCTGTGGCATGACATCATGGTGTGTCCTAAACACCACACATCTTGGGAAGCGTTGCCTTCACCTTTGAATCATCTTACGAGTCTCCTATGGATCAAACCACAGAAGAAATTTTCTTCTTTTTACACACTGCTTCATTCGTCCCCCTACTAGTAGACGAAGTTGTGTCGACGTGCACGGGTCCAGGACGATAGTAGAAGAGCCCGATCAACCTGCAATTGAAGGACCTCACGCATCATGATGCAGATGGAAAAGCTGCCACTGAGACTGCTGAACCGATGCTTTTACGCTGTTCGCACGGTGGACGCACTGAAGCCCACGTACTGAATCGATTCGCGGGTAATAATTTAACCCCCTCGCTGGATTAGCCCTCCGGTTCTGATCATATGTATACTCATAGAGTAAATGTGATAGCAGCTAGCAAGTACGTACTCAGAACAGCCAAGGATGTGAAACGCATCATGACGGAAGGAATTTGATAGAAACCCAGACGTCTGGTTGTATCTGTCGATCGTACCCCGGCAGCAAGCTCGAGAATATGCGACGCGACGGTGCAAGCTAGTGGAAATATCACAGGATGGTGATGGTAAATAGTAGTACAAAAAGACAAGACATCATGGCGTATCACTTCATCGCACAACCGCCGAAAGCTCTAGGATATCTTGCGTTACAGGGTGCGTGGATGGAGATGTGGGGATAGAAGCATGGTCGGAGTCGGGTCGATCGGCACTTGAAGACCCTTCAACAGAACTATGTCCTTGCTCCGGAATCTCGGGCGCTGTGTGACGTCGACGAAACAGCAACCCACAGCATCCGTTAACCTCGATATCGCTGGAGCTGTGCCTAGAAGCCACATATGTACGCTGGTCGACACAGTTTTGAGTATTTATGATGAACGGAAGAATGATCAACTTACTGGTGCCGCAAGTCCCAGATATATTGGGTGGGATCGATCGAGGACTCGGACGGGCCGAAGACTTCTCCTCCACCACCGCCATGAAGGAGATGAATTCTGTACGTGGAGGAAGTCATCGGATGGGTTTTGTCTCGAACGGTCGTGAGAGGGGAATGACCGAGGTTGTGCAGAAATCTAATGATCGTCGACAACAGGGTTACGATATTGGGCAGGAATCCCGTACAGCATGCAAACTCGCGTCGAGGAAATCGAGGTCAGGGATATTTGATGGACCGCTGGCATCGGGCGAAACTACTGCCAACATCTATACATATGGTATATTAAAAAGAACAGGAACAACACGTCTTTGAACGCACGTCAAGGAGGGGATGGCCCGGGAGGCCCTACAGTGTTTTGATTAATTGAAGAAACTGAACATGCACGAACTGTAGCACCTTTCGATCGCCATCATCCCACCACGGGACACGCCAGATGAGGAGTCTGTTTGGAAATTGATCCGCCGGTAGAGGCAAGGAATTCTCCGGTGGGAGAGAAAACAAACGTTCCCAACCATCCTTCAGGGAGGAGCAGATCTCCAACAGGGTTGCACGATTCCACGTCCAAAAAAACGAACAATTGCATCATCCAAAACTTGAACACTCACGAGCCGCTTGCCATCAGGGGAGAGGGATAGATGACTCACAGACAGGCGATGCCCAGCCCATCATGGATTGCCAATAGGCTGCCCAGTGTCGAATCTGAAACAACGGATTTCATCCCCGCCAAAGAAAAACCGCGCTCCATCGAGTGACCATACCACAGCCTGAGCCTTTGCGGGGTCCCTGATCGGTCCAAGGATGAGCTCGCCACTCTCCACATCGAAAACGGCCAACTCTACGGAATCGGATACAACCAATCTTCTGCCATCCGGAGAGAAACAGGCTGCTCGTATTATCAATCCAAGGAGCTTGACTCGCATAGTCCCTGTCATCTCCCAGAAGATGACCCGATTGAAGTGAAAACTCGCGAAGAGCTGTTCATTTGGGGACAATGCCATCTTTCTCACAAGACCAAGGCGCTCGTTCAATGGTCCATGGCCCATCTACGAGTTCTTGCGTGTCTGCGTTCCAGACTATCAGATGTTCCACCTGGTGGCAAGATGTCACGATCCATCCATCGTTAGTGGCCACCATGTACCGGACAGAATAGTCGTGGACCATGGGGGAATCCACTTGTGTCCAGTCCGTCGAATTCCGTATCCTCACAGTGTGGTCCGCCCAGCTAGTGACGATACGGTCACCAGGAAGTTCTATCCAGCGAGGTTCAGGCTGATAAGCAGTGGTGAAAATCGGCTCGGGAACAACCCCTGCTGATGGTTCCTCCAAGGGCACCATAGTCATATCTCTACTAAATAGAAGCATAGATGAGTGAAAGTCAATGAGATAAATGATCGATGAGAAACCTTGAAGAGCGAGCGAGTGTTGGTTTGGGTTCAAAATGGGCCTCGTGTTGTGGACGACAGTTCAAGTTCTGCTTTCGAAAGTTGGGGGTGACGAATAATGAAAATTTTAAACTTCTGGCCACGCAGCTCCAAGGGGCAAGGCCAGACTCCCCTGACGACGGGGTAGTCGTATGACAATGGGTAGTGGGGGCGTGAACAATAAGGAGACGAGTGGCAGTGGGGGCAACACTACAAGCAGCGGGGCTAGCATTGATATCGATCGCTCTCGTGTTCGTGCACCAGGTCTTCCAAAGTGTGGCGGTACTGGCCATATCGCGCTCGCAACTGCCCATCCAGAACTTGAACCGTTGAAACGTCGCTGCCTATGTCTGAGGTTGCGAGAAGTGCCAACGCACCCAAGAACTCCCTGCGAAATCGGCCGGAACACATCCCAAAACGTTGTACCGGATCTTCTCCGTTGGCCTCATCACTCAACTCCTTCGAGTCATAGCGATGACGCGGTGGCTGTGATCGTTGACCGTCATTCGAAAATGATCCGTGTCGCACCCACACATAGTGAGACATCCTCGGAGGGGATGGCGAGACTATTCCGAGATTCTGAGTGTGATGTACTTCGGGCTCCTTGTGTGGGTAATCAGCGCCCGTGGCCCCAAATCGCATCAAATTCCATGCGGGACCTGAACCACCTACTTGGCATCCGCTCGGGCCTCTCAACAGGAGGCCACCCTCAAACCAACCGGCAAACCGAGCGACTCGAGATTGATCGGGAGATTAAGCACTGCCCTCGTTCATTCGTCGAATAACACCAGACGGACTGGTCCGAGACTCCAAGCGGCTGGTTCTCGCGGAGTTTAGCTACAATGACAAGGTCTATAGCTCGACCGGGTACTGCGGCCAGCACCCATGGAAGGGCATCGAACCTCGGGGAGGGCGAAAACTGAAAGCACCGATAAATTCGCCACATGCATGAAAGCGATCACTGATGACGCAAACTCTGCGTTGGTGGAAGGGGCCGATGAAGGGCTTCTGCGACCCGAAACACGAAGACGCACCTGATCACGAACCTGGGAATCTGGAAGCACTCTAGATTCGGTCGACGCGACATTCCAACAAGCTCGACGACCTCCGACTGGGACTGTTCAAGATACTCGAGAATGTCGGACAGTGAGCTTACAGGCTTCAACTCCCGTCGTCATGGCGGATCTGGGAGGTCACACCATGTCAAACCGAAACAGCAGATTTGACAAAAATAGCAAATTCAATTGAGACTCGAAACTAGACCTGTGGCCAACTACATATGGGGGAGCCTCAGGTGGCCTTACACGCCCCATGATGCAGATGAAAAAGCTAAGAATGCTGAGCTGATACTGTGGCGCCGTTTCCACGGTGGACCCACTGAAGTCCACCACTTAAAAGCAGAATGTGAAGCCCATTGTGAAACCCAAGTTTGAACCCAAACGCTCGCTCGCTCGCTCTTCCAGGTTTCTCATTCATCATTTATCTCGTTGGCTTTGACTCATCTATGCCTCTATCTAGTAAAAATACGACTATGGCGGCCTTGGAGGAACCACCATCAGGGACTGTACCCGAGCCGATTTTGACCATCATGATACCAACTGGTAATCAACTTGCCCAAGGCTCGATACGCCACATGGTATGGCTTTCTGGTGACAAGATCGTCACTAGCTGGTCGGACAACACTGTGTGGATATGGAACTCGACGGACGGCACACCAGTGGGTGTTAACATGGTCCACGAGCATCCTGTCCAGGACATGGTGGCCACTAACGATGGGCGGATCGTGACATCTTGCCACCAGGTGGAACATCTGATAGTCTGGAACGCAGACACGCAGGAACTCGTAGATGGGCCATGGACCGACGAGCGCTTTGGTCTTGCGAAAAAGATGGCATTGTCCCCAGATGAACGGCTCCTCGCGAGTGTTCACGTGAATCAGATCGTCTTCTGGGAGATGGCAGAGAACATGCGAGTCAAAAGTTCCATCGAATTCCAAGTCGGCCCCCTTGATTCGGTGCTAGCTGCCTTTTTCTCACCGGATAGCAAGGACTTTGCTGTATGCACATCGGTAGTGTTTGCCGTTTTCCATGTGGAGAGTGGCAACAAGAAGATCTCCGTTGACAATGACCAGGGGCTCAAGCATCATGATGAAGACCCCGTAACCGCTATTGTATCGTCATCCGATGGAGCTGGGTTTTTCTGTGGCTATAAGAGCGGTAAAATATGTCGGTTTGACAAATCTGACACAGACGACTCGGAGCCTGAGCTCATCCAAGTCAAGTTCGAGTCGGGCGAGCCATTGATGGTGCAAGAAGGTCATATTGTGCATTTATGCCTCTCCCCTAACGGCAAGCGGCTCGCGAGTGGTTCAAGTGATGGGACTATTCATTTTTGGGACGTGGAATTGTACGAGCCTGTTGGAGAACCGCTCCACCATGAACGAACATTGGATGCAGTCGTATTCTCACCCACCGGAGAATTCCTTGCCTCTGCCAGCTCACAGAGTGGCGAAGACTCGGACAGCCTCATTTGCAAGTGGCGTATGCCGTGGTGGTATGACGATCAACAGGTGCTGCCGTTCATGCGTGTTCAATTTCGTTAACTGATCCAAAACTCATAGAAACGCTTGCTCGAAGTGCGTTCAAAGACAGCTGTTCCTACTATTTTTTAACGTACCATACGTATAGATGTCAGCAGTGATCAACGTCAAGCCTGATATCTATGGCACCGCTTTCCTTGATGTGAGTTTGCATGCTATACGCGATTCCTGCCCAATATCTTAACCCTGTTGTCGACGATCATTAGGATTCTGCACAACGTCAGCTAGTCCCCTCTCAAGACCGTTCGGGACAAAACCCATCCGGCGACCTCCCCCGCGTGCAGAATTTATCTTCGTCAAAGGGGTGGCGGATGGGGGGTATTTTTCTCTCGGTCACCAAGCGATTGCAGGCAATGTCTTCGAAACTTGCGGCACGAGTAAGCTGATCACTCTCCCGTTCGTCACAAATACTCAAAATCGCGACGGCCAGCGTAAAGATGTGCGGTCTCCTCAACGTAATACAGCGCTCGAGATTGGGGAGCAAGGAGATACTTCTGTTGAACAGTCTTCAAGTGCCGATCGACCTGACTCCGACCATGCTTTTATCCCCACATCTCCACCCAGCCCCCCCATATCGCCAGATTTGCTAGAGCTTTCGGCGGTTGTACGATGAATTGGTACGCCCTGATGTCTGGTCTTTTTGTACTACTATCACTTCTATACAAATTTCCCGTTCATGGTTGTTTATTGGTACTATCACCGCTCTGTGGTATTCCACTATCTGGAATCGTCGCGTTGCATATTCTCGAGCTTGCTGCCGTTGTACGATCGACAGATACAACCAGACGTCTTGTTTTCTATCAAATTCATTCCACGTGTTTCACATCCTTGGCTGTTCTGAGGGCGTACTTTGTAGCTACTATCACATTTATTCAATGAGCATACATATGATCAGAAGCGGAGGGCTACTAGTAATCCAGCAAGGGAGTTAAATTGTTAGTCGCGAATCAATTCAGTACGACGAATAATGAAACCTTCTGGCCACACAGCTCTCAGGGGCAAAGCCAAACTCCCCAGACAACCAGGGTAGTTGTATGACAATGGGTAGTGGGGGCGTGAACAATATTGACACGAGTGGCGGTCCTTCAAGCCATAGTTATGACGTGATATCGAGGGTTCTGTTTCTATGTTGTGAGGCAAAAGCTGTTTATTCAGAGTTCATCTATGCAGGCAGAGGGTCCTACAATTCGGATAGTAGAACTGCGTAATGCGTCATCACATCCTCCCTTCGAGGGAGGAGTAATAATGGGGTTTTCAAGCTGTATCCAGTATTCCTTGTAACCTTGGCGGAAAGGAGTATCCACGGACTGAGAAATCCGGTGACATGCGTTCCATGCTATCAGCCATGTCGTCAGGTCGGAAGTCAGCGAGCTGTTGCGCAGAGACACTGGAAGCACCGAAATCCTAGCCGTTCGTTGCGTTGCTCATTTCCGCGACTGAGCGTGCGAGTTTCTGAGAGACGACAGAGGCTGCCCAGTCAGCGACGTTGTGTTGGGCAATAATGGACGAGAAGAGTGTCAAGAATCTGGGTAGCGTTGGCAATAACATCGTTGTATGGGGATAGCGGGGAGTGAAGGAGACAGAGGAAGAAAGGAGAAGCAGAGACCACAGGACGCAATTGGGTTCAACACGCCCGATATCTGGTTGGGAATGATCGCGGCAGATCGTCGACTATATGAGTCTACCGGTATCGATACTGTTTACGGATATTTGATGCCAGCAGCAGTTGAGAAGGGGAGGGGGAAGTTGTTTGGGGATGGAAGTGAGTTGCCATTTTTTATTATTTAGGATAGGCTGTTATGTCCGTGCATGTCGAGCGTCTGTAGGTCACGGAAATATAGCTATGGTGAATGCGTACTGTACTTGGGTTTGACACTACGAACTAGATGGCCCACCCTCGAAACACCGCTGGGAAGGGTCGTCATCGTCGTGAGACTGCTGAGCCTATGGTTCGCACAGCGGACCCACTGAAGGCCATGACTTGAAAGTAGAGGCCCATTTTGAACCCAACTCAACACTCGCTCCAGCCTCTTCAACGTTTCTCGTTCATCATTCATCTCATTGACTTCGGCTCATCCGAGTCCGTGACTCTATGATACAACTATGGCGGCCTCGGAAGAACAATCAGGAGCCTCGCACTGTATCCAAGCCGATTTTGACCATTTCAACTGATCATCAAGCTAATGGCTGGATACGCCGCATATTTTGGCTTCCTGGGGATCGTATCATCACCAGCTTGTTCAATAACTTAAATGTTGTGCGAATATGAAATTTGACGGACGGCACACAAGTGGGTTCCCCTGGTCCATGAGCATCCTGTCCGGTCCACAGTGGTCACTAACGATGGGGGGATATGGTGCCAACGGGTGGAACATCTGATAGTATGGAGCGCAGACACGCACGAACTCGTAGATGAGCCATGGACCAACGAGCGCCATGGTTCTGCGAGAGAGATGGCATTGTCCCAAAATGAACAGCTCCTCGCTAGCTTTCGCTGGGATCGGGTCGTCTACTGGGATATAACATGAACTGCGAGTCAAAAGTCGCATCATGATCCGAGTCCAGTTCCTTGATACGGTGCTACTAGCAGCCTGTTTCTTTCCGGATGACAGGAGATTGGTTGTATCTGATTTCGTTGGATTGTCCGTGTTCGACGTGGAGAGTGGAGAGCTCACCGCTCATGGGCCCTGCCAGTGAGTACTCCGCAAAGGGTATGGTCACGGTATGGTCACTCACCTGAGCGGGGGTAGAATCCGTTGTTTCAGATCCGACACAGAGCAGCCTATTCGCAAGCCATGGGCTACACATCGCCTGTCTGTGAGCCATCTATCCCTCTCCCTTCATGACAAATGGCTTGCGAGTGGTTCGAATGATACAACCGTTCGTTTTTGGGGCGTGGAATCGTGCGACCCTGTTGGAAAACCGCTCCCCCATGAAGGAAGGTTGGGTACAGTTGTATTTCCACCCACCGGTGAATTACTTGCCTCTACCAGCGCACGGATTTCCGGATGCAAACTCTTCGTCCGGTGTGTCCCGTGGTGGGATGATGGCGATCGAAAGGTGCTACCGTTCGTGCATGTTCAGTTTCGTTGACTAATCCAAACACTATAGGGCCTCCATCCCCTCCTTGATGTGTGTTCTAAGACGTGCTGTCCCTGGTATTTTTAACATACCATACACATGTATAGATGTCGGCAGTGGTTTCGCCCGATGCCAGTGGTCCATGAAATATCCCTGACCTCGATTTCCTCGATGTGATCTTGCATTCTATACATGATTTCTGCCCAATATCTGAACCCTGTCGTCTACGATCATTAGCTTTCTGCACAACCTCGGCCTGTCCCCCCTCAAGGCCGTTCAGGACAAAACCCATTCGGTGACCTCCCGCGCATGCAGAATTTGCCTTCTTCATGGTAAAGGTGGAAGAGAATACCTCGGCCCGTCCTCGATCGATCCCACCCAATATATCCAGGACTTGTGGCACAAGAAGCTGATCAATCTCCCGTTCGTCACAAATACTCAAAACCGTGTCGACCACCGTACATATGTGGCTTCTAGGCACAGCTCCAGCGATATCGAAGTTAACGGATGCTGTGGGTTGCTATTTCGTCGATGTCATGCAGCGCCCGAGACTCCGGAGCAAGGAGATAGTTCTGTTGAAGGGTCTTTAAGTGCCGATCGACCTGACGCGACCATACTCCTATCCCCAACCCCCAACCACGCAACCTGCAATGCAAGATATCCTAGAGCTTTCGGCAGTTGTACGATGAATTGACACGCCATGATATTTGGTCTTTTTGTACTATTATCCCTTCTACAAATTTCCTCCGTTCGGCTGTTTATCGCTACCATCATTACACTGCGATATTTCCACTAGCTTGCGCCGTCTGTATATTCTCGAGCTTCCTGCCATTGTACCAACAACAGATAAAACCAGACGCCTGGGTTGTGATCATCGTGTCCGTTATTTCCTAACAGAGGAGCATCACGGTCCAACTCCGGGATCGGGTCCAACTCGATATCCCACAAGATTTGAAGAAACAAACAATATTAATTCTCATTCATGCTTCCCATCATGAGATGGAACAACGCTTCAAATGCCTGATTTACTGAACTTGAGTATGTTGCTACACGCACCTAAACACGAATGTCTGTACCAACGATGATCAGATATGCGGTGGGGGCGTTTGCACCAAGTGAGAATGCTCTGCCGTCCTTTGTGATTCTGTTATGCACAGCTAGTAGCATGACAGCGGACGCAGGTCAGTGATAAATTTCGAATGACTTTACCTCCTTTAGCCGCTGATAACTTTGCTTTGTCTCTCCCGAATAATCGGTAGAACATTTCCTCTGCAGGGCTCCCGATCTTTTCACGGGGGTGTCGAACACCATCGAACATTTTCAAAGTTATTCGATTTGCATCATCCCCTCAGCGGTGTACGATTGTGTCCAGAGCACATATTATCAGTGTCGTAGATCGTTTTTGGTCTGCGTGGACTCGATATTGAAACTTACATAGGATATTAGGCTACATAATTCGCTTACCTGTGTAGGCATTTGTACGTTTGTAGCACCGTTCAAGGTTTCATTTCTGGAATACCCAAATCCCGAAAGTCACGGTGGGTCGATATGATCCCAGTGCTCCTTCAAGTCCGCGTGAGCGCTGCCTTGGCGAAAGTGGGCACTGAGTCTCATCTATTCTCGGTTTGCTTGGTTATGAGATGTCTCTAGTATGTCTTGAACGGCCGCATTTTCTGTGTGTGTCGTGAAGATTTTGAAAATCAGATAACCGGAAACGATAGGTCGACTACAGAAAATGAGCATACAAATTTATCTGTGCTCCGTCGAGGACCGAAGTCTTGTCAGCGTTTCAACTGACTCTGTTCCATTTCCTACTGCGACTCGGACATAGAAATGTTCGGCGTCAAAGGAACGGTTTCCACATACGGTCCAGGTGACAGGCAAATGAGACAGAGTTGTACCCACCGTACGAAGTGGAGAGAAGTCCGAAGAGCAGAAGGTTGCAACTATGTCGGTGAAGCAAGTTAAAGTTGTATGACATTTCTGGCCTTGCATTAGACGAAACGATGCGACGCTTCCCAGCACCGCCACAGAGGCAGTTACTTTCCTGATACATCGTCCGCATTAGTCAGCGTCTCCACCAAGACTCCAACCACCATGTACAACGGTATCGGGTTGACCACTCCCCGCGGAAGGTACGTCTAAATGCTCTCCGTGTCCCAGAAATCTATTTTATCCGACCTTTCGTCGCTCACATATACCTTTTCTTTCTCTCTTTTCTCCCAACGCCAGCGGCACCAATGGCTACGTCCAACGCAACCTGTCCGTGCTTCGAACGCACGAAACAGTCGCTGAGCGCGCTGCGGCATGGGACGTCGCTCCTCCAAAACATAGAGAGCCCGATGAGGCGATTTTGGAGCATGAACGCAAGCGAAAAGTAGAAGTCAAATGTTTGGAGCTGCAGTTGAAACTCGAGGACGAAGGGTACGTCTTCTTTCATTTTTTTCTTATTTTCATTCTCACCCATCCAACGACGTCGCTCACCGCGTTACAGCATGGAAGAAACTGACATCGAAATCAAAGTCGCTGACCTCCGCGCCTCCCTCCTTGCCGACCTTGCCTCTCTCACCTCTTCTGCAAAATCTCTCAAACCATCTGACACCCACGCACTCGCGGCGGCTAAAAAGACGGAACTTGACAAGATGGCGCGTGCGTTTGGTACACGACGTGACTACACTGAGGGCGAGGCGTTTGATCGCGAAAAACAGGAAGAGTTGAGGCGCGTGAGGCTTGTAGAGCGTGAGGAGAAGGATCGTAGACGAGAGGAGGAGCGAAAAAAGATGGAGGAACAACGCGAGAAGTGGCAGGCGGAGAAACGCGAACGGGACCGCTTGCGGAGGAGGGAGGAGGATAGGATGAGGAGGGAGCGGGAGGCGGAGCGGGACAGGGATAGAGAACGAGACCGGGACAGAGATAGGGACAGAGACAGGGGCAGAGAAGCAGACAGGGAACGAGACCGGGACAGGGACAGGGACAGAAAACGAATGCCCCCACCGCCTCTTCCCCCGAGTAGGGCCAGGGAACCCGATCGACCCGAACGGGAACGTGAACCATACAGGAGGGCATCCCCTCGTCGTCACTCGCCGTCGCACGAGCGACCACGATCTCTCTCGAGATCACCTTCGAGGTCGCCTGCTCCCCAACGTCGTCGGCCGCGTTCGCCTGCATATACTAGTCGACGCTCGCCACCGTATCGTCGTGTCCGGGATCGGGATCGCTCTGAATCACCCCCTCGACGTCGCTCACGTTCCCCATCCCCACAACGAGGACGGGACAAGACCGAGTCTCCTCGTGATGACCGCTCTCTGCCGTCACGCAGCAACGACAGTCGAGAAGACGTGAGAGGACGTGATGTTTCTATGTCCCCCAAGCCAACTAAGCGTGGTGCTCGCTCACGGTCGTCGTCTGCGGGGTCCTCGATGTCAGTCAGCACAAACCGCAGCCGGTCGGGCGGTCGAAGCGATTGAAAAAGTCATCATCCGTGATACAGTCAGTGATTACAGCCGTATGCTTCATCGTTCTGATTAGTTTCTGCTCTATGTCTTTGTAAAATTACAGGCTATGTACTGAAGTGCTGGGTTTCGCTATGTCAACATTGACTGTTCGTTACCGCATGTGTTGAGCATTACAAGTTAACTATAAATTGTGAACTGAACGAGGTGCAAGGTGTGTTTATCCAAGTGCTAGTTCATCTGAGTATTGGTATATACAGAGCACTTCGTCTGCCTATCTCGGGAATATGATGGGGGTCATCCCAAGGGTCATTCCGTGATAGATCAGAAAACACATTCGGTTTGCCGAATGGTCTGGGATGTTGGAACTTGGAAGGTTGGTGGAAACACAGGTTCGGTGTAACAACCTGGGATAGATTTTCCGGATATCATTCCGAAACGGCTGAAAAATGCCAATATGAGGAGAACCAACGTCTCCGATGAATCAACAAGCAGCGGTGCGTCGACTTCATAGCGAACATTTCGCGATAGATAACTTGTGTATCAGACATAGCGCCGACTTTCACGGTCACAAACTGTCAGGATTTACAAGCTTTACTACACAAGCGACACAAAGTACATACAGCATCCCCCTCGAAACATACATATTCCAATCACCAAATCGTCAAATCCGAGGAAAACAATGTCGACATGATTTCCCACACTCCGCTACTTCGAAATCAGCTTTCCTCACTTCTTAGGGATATGACGACAGCTGACGATTAAGCAGCGATTCTCTCTGTTTGTTCTCCACCCTGTAAGTCGATGAAAATGTGTCACTTCCCCGTACAATGTGATCAACTTACAGTTTAGCCGCAGCCATCCCCACTGCGTTCAGCTACTAGCTGCATGACCCATTTCCGCAAACATACACCCCGTTTTCCTATCATCTCGATGAGCATGCGGTACCCCAGCAAAACAAGATAAACCTACATCCAGGCAGCAAACATCGTTGCGTTTGACGACGCGGCCCATGGTAGGAGTAGCAATTGTGGAGACAGCGAGAGTGCAGAGAACAGCAATGAGCTTGAAAGAGAATTGCATATCGAGTTCGAGTTCGAGTTCGAGTTTGAGAGAAGAAAATACAAGTAAGCTTCGAGTGCTTGCTGCTCTGTCCAGTCGACGTAGGGTATTTATGCCTTTCAGTGTGTGGTCTGTGCACAAATTCACAGGGGATATCTCTGTAGGCGTGTTCAATCATGATAAGATGCGTGGGGTAGTATGGCGCTTTGCCGGCATATGTAACGATATCGCTTGAAAGTTGAGACACTCTGACAACCCATTCGAGGACTGTGATTGGTGGATTTATGCATGAACTTACCATAGGGAGAATAGTCAAACTTTTGGCGACTTTGTGAGTCGGCTAAGTGGGTTCAAGTGTGAGTCGGCAATGTCCTGTAGATGCGACCGGCGGCCTGTCGGTTGGCAGCTGGCAAATGGCGACAAACGAGTCATGCATGTTAGTATTTATAACCTGAAACTAACCCCAATCACCTCGGCCCAGTGTACTTTGAATGAAGAACTTTATCACGCAACCCGTGTGTTATTGTGATATCCTTCCACTTGAAACACTCCGAGAACGGTATATCTCAGGAGTAATAAGCGAATATAAGCTAAACATTTCTTTACTGCAAAGGGGCCTGTTGCCATCGGCTTTCTATTAGAAGAGATCAGCATGATCGTCACCCGACTCCTTGGTTTCCCTACGAGTAAATTATACTAACAGTCCATTGTGTCTTGAGTCGTCCGCTGAGTCGTCCTCCGACTCGGAGTCGTTGTTCAACGGGATCTACGATTGAAGCATCCTTGAGGTTTTCCACCACACCATGATGCTGATATGCCATCAGGATTCAATACCCCGGTGATGCAAACTGCTCGGAAATGTAAACACGACATTCCCGTTGTTCCAGAAGCTCAAGAAGAATTCTGAAAATAGGTCATGATGTATCCACTCCATGTATTAAGAATCGGACGTAGTTTATAAGAAGTTGTGTTTGTTTTTATTCTCATGTGAGGTCTGATGTAAGAGTAGAAGTATTGCTCCGGCCAATATCCAGAGGTCGAGGAAGGGCATCTGGAAAGTACGGACAATGGTCCTGGGAGGTAACAACAGATAGCACATGTTCGATGGTTCAATCGGGCGTTGCGAATTTTGTCGACAGGATCTGCCCGTGCAACTGTCAGTAAAAGGGAAAGTAGGCTGTATTCGCACAGCAGCTACTACTACGAATAGCTTAGCCTTTTCACGGGATCATGGAAACTTGATAACCAACCATCCTCACTGCTGTTACTGACTCAATCCCTCCAGC
>JBBPRG010000247.1:0-16512 GCA_038092895.1 Chalciporus pseudorubinellus | reverse complement strand
AACCCCTTGATTGCCCCCCACTTTGTCTGGGATGCACAACGCTTGCATCGATTCGACGGTGAGGAGTACAAGCGCTTCTACACCGAACCGTGGACAGGTGATCGTTGGTGGGAAATCCAAGTATGTTGTCATTAATGTAACTGCGCTTCGTAACACCTTGTTCACTGTATTGTCTTCATGTACTATCTTTCCTCATGAACTAACTGTACCAAGTCTCGTCTTCCCGATGTCCCGAATGCTGTCCCTTTCGCTTTTATACTATATGCAGATAAGACCCGGCTGTCATCCCACGGAACCGTTAAAGCTTATCCTGTCGTGGCGCGGTGTGCAAATTTGCCAATAGATATACGAAACGGCGAACGTTTTGGCGGTGGGTGTATCGTCGGTTGGTTACCGGTCGTAAGTGTTTGATTCTCTTTTTCATCCTTGTACTCGAGGTATTTGAAATCTCACTAATCCCCTGCTAGGTACCCGAACCAGCGAAAGAAGAATCTAAGAAGTCATGGACAACCTTCAAACGTATCATCTGGCACGAGTCGTTCACGAAGCTTCTTGAAGCTCTAGTTCAGTTATCCCGGACCGGCTACAAACACAAATGCTACGACGAAGTCATGCGTTGGTTGTTTCCTTTGATTCTGATTCTCTCAGCCGACTACGAAGAACAGTAAGAATTGTCAGACTGTTATTGATGTTTGCTAATAAATCCATTGATTCGTCCCACAGATGCATGATGACCTTGATACGCGGGACCAAGGGCAAGTGCCCGTGTCCTGTGTGCCTCGTTCCTCTCGAGGAGCTATGCGATCTTTCCAAGACATTTCCGATGCGAACGATAAGCCAGGCCGTCAAGGGATATGAAGCATATCTCAAGAAGAAGTCTCAAGGCGAGGAGATCCTCAAGGCGCTCGGCTTGCGGCCGGTTCAGGTAGGTTGATTAACTTTTCGGTCAAATTCACGTTGGTAACCTATGATCATAGAACGTATTCTGGAAGATACAAAACTCGGAACCAGAAGAAGCGGTCAGTTTTGACCGCCTCCACTCCTTACATGGTGGACTTTGGGGCAAGCACATATTCGAGGACCTCAAAATAATTCTGAATGCGCTCGGACGGGATGCTTCCACGAGACTCGAGGAACAGTACGTTAGTTCGTATCATACTATTAATTCTTTGACTGAACAGACGAATCTCGTTATCAGAGTCTCCAATTTCCCGAGATGGCGTAACCTAGCCCATTTCGACACGGTGTTGCACATCACCTTCTCGGACGGCAACAAACAGAGAGATCTAGCGAAGGTTAGTGTTTCCCAGTGCCGCGTTCTCATCTGACTGAGCCAATATCAATATAGCAAGTATTTTATGCTGCTCTTGACGTCCTCACTCAAGCCTCAACTCCGGAGGGATACCACTTGTTGTGTATGCTTGGCGCCTATCTGCAAATCGACAGCCTGGTTGGACTGGACGTCCACACAGACAAAACACTCGCTATGATTGAGAAGGAACTCCTAGTTTTTGGTGATGAACTCCAGGTACATCGATCATTTTCGTTCCTCGGAAATCCACGACAACAATAGAATCTTATACTAATACATAATTTAAAAAGAAATATATCAAAGCCGTCAAGCGCAGCGAAATCGCGAAGCTCAAGCTTGACTGGGATTTCCCCAAGGCTCACCTATGGAAACATGTCGTCCGGGACATTCGATCGAAGGGAGTTGCCCGTAACTACAGCACCCGCCCAAATGAGAAAATGCACGGTGCACTCAAGGACGCATATGCCGACCGAACAAACGGGAAAAATATCGAAAAACAGGTGAATTGATACAATATTCCTTAGACTACGCGACGCTCAGCTTACGCATTCCATAGATCCTCCGCGTTGATCACCACCACCTGGCCATCAAGTTGCTCAGAGGTCGTATGGAAGCCGAAAGCGAACGCCAGAGCGCGAGCACGGATGAAGACACCACAGAAGTTGTCGCTGATCAGTCGGCGTCGTCAACGGGACCCCTCGAACCTGGGCTGCCAATACGTGTATATCTGGGTTCTCCACGTCCGTCTCCTTTCACTATCTCGGAGATTGAAGACATGCACCGCGAGGATCGCGCGTTTGAAAACTTCCGTCGTAAATTCATTGAATTTGTTAATCATTGCCTTCCTAGCTATGGGTTGCAACTCGACCAATGGACAAGGTTTGAGCCAACATTCAAGGTACTGACATTTCCAAAGAAAATTCTGAATGCTGATCTGAATGCCCACTTAGATGCACGAATACACGTTTCTCAAAGTCAGCTACGCCTCTATGGTTGATTGGAAGTGGGCTACCGACTACCTAAGATGTAACCCTTCATTCCACGGCAGTCCACGGCACGATTGCGCCCTTATTCAACTCACAGAGCATTCCACTGCATTTGTTCGCCTCATCTTCGTGTTCAAGTGCACCATTATGAATTCCGACTTCAGGTTCGCATTGGTGCAGCCCTACACAGCGGGAATTGGCTCGCAACGGAGACTTGATCGTGACTTGAAGCTCACTCGCGTCAGGGCAGTTCCTCGGTCACAGCCAATATTTATACCAGTGGATTCAATAATCCGTGGTGCATTGCTCTATCCCGATCCGACCAACCATGACAACTTCATTGTCGTAGATCACATTGATGGAGATATGTTTCTCCGCACCATGGAATTAGAATGAGGAATTGCGGGACTACTAGTAGTTCGTTACACGATCGTCTTAGACTCGGACTTGATAGATCTAAATCATTATAAATAGTGACATTTGTCATTGGCAATCTTTAGACGTCCCTAGACTAGTATTATAATCTGATCGAATTGGATAATCAGTATTGTAATTTGTATTCCTTTGACCTCTCTTCTGAACTTCCAACTTCAACGTGCGCTGACCGAAACGTCAGGATCCAAAGTTTACTTTGCGCTTATCGGACCCCCCGCTAGTTTTCTCTTTGAAATGCTTTCAAGGCAAGCATTGACAATCAGGCGGTTTCTGTTTCTCTTTGTCTTGCGAGGTGGTTCTGGGCGCATGCCCGCTATGTTGGCACACCGCACCTTAGCGACAGCAGTTCCTCCTTCACCCAATGACCCGTTCGCGAATGGGACGAATGCGTACTATGCCGAGGAAATGTATAGGCACTGGAGATAGGATCCGAAGTCGGTCCATGCTTCATGGGACGCCTATTTCTCAGGAATGGAACATGCCCCAGCGCCTAGCGCTAAGGTGTTCCAACCCCTTCCTGGTTTAACCGCTCCTCCTGCGGATGGTGCTCCAGCCCTTCATGCAGTTACAGTGGGAGGTGCCGAGCTAGATGATCACCTCAAGGTAAATCTTGTCCTCCTATTCTACTTCATTGTCTGAGGTCTTCCCAGGTGCAACTCTTGGTTCGTGCCTATCAAGTCAGGACACCATCTGAATCTTGCAGATCTAGACCCTCTCGGGATTCTGGACGCGGATCTCGCTGATGTCCATCCTCCGGAACTCGAACTCAGTCGCTATGGCTTCGCCGAACGTGATCTCGACAAGCAAATTGCTCTTGGACCTGGTATCCTGCCCCACTTTGCGACGGAAGATAGAAAGGCGATGTCAATTCGAGACATCATCAAGACGTTGAAGCGCATTTATTGTAAGCTTTCTGAGTTATTATTGTATCGAAAGGGAGTTAACCCATGTCTGTGTAAAGGCGGCGCCGTCGGTATTCAATATGTCCATATTCCTGACAAGGAACAATGCGACTGGATCAGAGAAAGGGTCGAGATCCCCAAACCTTGGAATTATACACTCGAAGAGACTCGACCAACTCATTTGGTCCGAGTCGTTCGAAAAATTCATTGCTAGCAAATACCCCAACGAGAAGAGGTTCGGGCTAGGAGGATGCGAGGCACTCATTCCGGGAATGAAGGCTCTTATCGACCGGTTGGTGGTCCATGGCGTGAAGCATGTCACTATTGGTATGCCTCACCGTGGCCATCTCAACGTTTTGGCGAACGTCATTCGCAAGCCTATTGAGGCAATTCTAAACGAGTTTTCGGGTTCAGAGGTGGACGACTCTCCAGCTGGCGACGTCAAGTACCACCTGGGTGCTAATTACGTCTGCCCTACTCCATCTGGGAAGAAGGTATCCCTTTCCCTTGTCGCCAACCCATCCCACCTCGAAGCCGAAGATCCCGTCGTCCTCGGCAAGACTTTCGCAATCCAGAACCTAGAAGGTGACGAGACGACTCATAATACTGCGATGGGCGTTCTCCTTCACTGAGACGCTGCGTTCGCAGGGCAAGGCATTGTTTACGAAACGATGGGATTCCACAATCTACCGAACTACGGAACTGGTGGCACCATTCACCTCATCGTCAACAACCAGATCGGTTTCACCACTGACCCACGTTTCGCTCGCTCGACTCCCTACCCATCTGACATTGCGAAGTCCATCGATGCACCCATTTTCCATGTGAACGGCGACAATGTCGAGGTGGTGAACTTTGTTTGCCAGCTTGCCACAGATTATCGTGCCAAGTTCAAGCGTGATGTCGTCATTGACATTGTTTGTTATCGGCGTTATGGTCACAATGAAACAGATCAGCCTAGTTTCACTCAACCTCGAATGTACCAGGCTGTCGAGAAGCAGCCTACCCCATTGACTCAGTACTTGAAGTTCTTGGTTGGGCGCAGTACCTTCACGGAAGCAGATATTGAGGAGCACAAGAAGTGGGTGTGGGGAATGTTGGAGAAGGCTGCTGCTGCTGCTAAAGACTACATTCCTACAAGAAGGGAATGGCTCTCAGCGTCCTGGCAGGGATTCCCATCACCCCGCGAACTTGCGGAAAAAACCCTCCCTACTCGTGCCACCGGCTCTGACAAGGAGATGCTCGAGCATGTTGATAGAGCTATCTCGCAGTGGCCTGCTGGTTTTACCCCACATCATAACCTGGCCCGAATTCTCAGTTTGCATAGGAAAACCGTTGAAGAAGGTCACAACATCGACTGGTCAACCGCGGAAGCCCTTGCGTTTGGTTCCCTCGCTCTTGAGAAGGTCCACATTCGTGTCTCGGGTCAGGACGTCGAATGAGGTACCTTCTCTCAGCCCCACGCTCTGATCCACGACCAGGCAAACAAACAACAATACAGGTACCAATCGCTATTGCCAGGCTGACATTCAATATTTGATTATAGATTATTACTCCAAACCCATGCGCAGTCAAGAGGACTTGGGAGAGTATCAGCGCAAGTTCACCAAGATATCTGCTCACCTCGTCGCTTCCGGAAAGCTTTCCACTACCGAAAGGGATACCTTCTTCATCAGAGGGTTTCCCCAGAAAGTACAGGACCGGATCCATCACTGCTTGTCCATTGTTAAACCTGACCTTCATCCAGATGACCCTTATCCAATGGCAGAGGTTGTAAAGGTGGCTAAATTTCTCCTGACAGGATCCGCACTTTGCGCAGCTATTCCGGTTCCGAATGCTCAGCACCACCAGCACCAGCACCATTCTCCAGCTCCGACTACAGCACCACCTTCCGGAGTACAGGTCAAACAAGAACAGGTAGCCCCTATGACCCCTCCACATCCGCACCAACATCTGACCATGCCAAATGGGAGAGATCCTGGATGCGCATTCTGCACTATCTTCGGACACTTTACCCGTGACTGCGTTTATTGCAAGCAGTACCTCGACGCTGGACACATCATCTGAGGCACTGATGGTCGACTCTATCTGCCGGATGGCAGACGCATTCCCCGGATTCCCGGTGCTAAGAGATTAAAGGGATGTGTGGATCATGTCGAGATGGAACAAAATAGAGCCCAAGCTATGCCTCCTCCTCCTCCTTCTTCATCTGCTGTTGCTTCTTCTTCCTTGTCTACCTTTAACCGCAATCCGCCTCCTCACATGACAGCCGGAATCCTTTCCTTGGCATGCCCTGAAGGGGACATTGTCTTGGATATTGAGCCTTCTGCGTTCATGACCTCCGTGGACTATCCAGACGAGTCTTCTTCATTCCTTAATGTTACTGACCCTGAGTTTCAACCTTACATAGCTCAAGCGTGGGCTAGCTTTCAAGCAGATTGGGGAACCAAGGAGGGTCAGCGTGGCAAGCGAGTCCACTTTGATGGAGTCGTCCTCCCGTCCCGGACTCCCAAATCAGCTACGCCAAATGTTATGGTGACCGAAGAGATAGAATCTCCAGAAATCTGACAGTTCGCACAATCCGGACCTTCAACATTGACCATACGACCCTCTGCTCAACAGCCTTCAAGACCTACTACTCCACCCCCTGCACCACAACCGGACAAAGGGAAAGCTCTGGAAACCCTGGCTGCTAAGCCCCAACCTCCTTCTACTACCAATCCTCTGAAACCTCCCGCTGCTAACCCGCCTTTCTCTTACCCCTCAACAAACCAGTATAGGTACTCCTTCCCTTTGGAGGATGAATCGGCTCCCAAACAAGTACTCGACCGCGTCCTGGAAACCAGTGTTCTGGTTCCTGTCAAAGACCTCTTCGCTGTATCCCCAGAATTCCGGAAGCAATTTAGGGATCTAACGACTACCAAGAGGGTGACCACTTCAAACACAGTCCAGGTCAATGAGCTGGCCGGGTGCAACCCCAGATCCGTTTCCTGCAACTTCGGCGAGCGTCTTCTCCGGAATGATGATGGACTCATTGTAGTGCATCACAGTCTACTGCTCCACAGCCTCGAGGCCAAGGTTTCTGGGACTAGCCACACTATCACTTGTGTTCTTGATTCCGGATCTGAGATTGTTGCGATGCCCAAGAACATTTGGGAAAAACTCAGACTTCCTATCCGATCAGACCATACTATGAATATGTCTTCTGCTAACACCAGTACAGACACTATCCTTGGAGTCTTGGAAGACCTTGCGCTAGACTTCGGACCCGAAGAGGTCCGGTTACAAGTCCAAGTATTAGCCAGGGCCAACTTTGATCTCCTTCTTGGGAGACCCTTCCATTGTCTTATGAGTGCTGCTACTAACAATTATCTGGATGGAGGACAGACCATTACCCTGCTGGACCCGAACAGCAGCAAGGAATACAAGCTCCCTACTCGTCCATGGACTGAGGGATGCCCCCGTTGCCGCTGAGGCCTTGCCTGTTCCAACCATCAAAGTGTGGTGGAAATGGGTTTTTAGGTATCGCTGATCCACCTAGCGGTCAGGGAGACACACTATCCGGTATTCCTTTCTTCGAATCCTGTTATCCATTCCTTTGTTCCTCGATTTCATCCTTCTTATTCTGTTTCTTTTCCGGACCGCTGCAACCCCACAATCAATCCTTGTTATACACGAGTGTTCCGGACCAATCCGGGGATTCTGGACACTGCGCTCCTTACTATGATTATCTCGCTTCCTCTCAATCCGTTTTATCCACATCCGCCATTGCTGCTCTTCAATCCGTTTATTTCCTTGATCCTATCTGTCATTGCCTGGCCTATAAGCCAGTGGCGAAGAAAGTCCATGTGGTTTCTGCCCCTCTTAAGAAGGAGTTCCGTATTGTTTGCCGATTACCTGATGAACTGTTAGCAGGGCTTCAGCCCCTACCTACTCACCCATCAGAATTTGTTCCAGGAATGCGGTTTACCCAGGAGCGTTCTGACGCACTGGATCTTGACCCAGCTAAATGGCTTTGGCCAGAAGAGCTTAAATTAGTCCGTTGACTCGTCCGTGTCCATGAGTCGGCCTTCGCCTGGATTCCAACAGAACGAGGTCGGCTCAGTGAGCGGTACTTTCCTCCAGTGAAGATTCCAACTATCCCACATATCCCTTGGGTGCTTTGAAACATTCCCATCCCTCCAAAGATCCATAAAGAAGCTATCCAGATCATCAAAGACCAGATTGCGTCTGGAGTTTACAAACCATCCGCATCCTCTTACTGGTCCCATTGGTTCTGCGTTCTCAAACAAGATGGAAAGTCCTTGTGGCTTGTCCATGATCTCCAACCTCTGAATGCTGTCACTATCCGAGATGCATCGGTACCACCTTTTGTCGAGCATTTGGCTGAATCCTTTGCAGGCTGTCCCGTCTACAGAATGATGGACTTATTCACCAGATATGACCAGAGACCTCTCCATGTTGATTCCAGAGACATGACCACATTTACCACCCCCCTGGGACCTCATCGTCTTACTGCTCTTCCTATGGGTCACACTAATGCTGTACAGGTATATCAAGCCGATATGGCATTCATCCTGCAGGACGAGATTCCGGATTATACTATGCCCTTCATCGACGATCTCCCAGTCAAGTCTGGAACCTCTCGCTACCAGCGTGAGGATGGCTCATATGAGACCATTCCGGAGAATCCGGGCATCCGGAGGTTTATTTGGAATCATCTCATCGTTGTTAACCGCATCCTACAGCGTCTCCAGAACATCGGAGCTACCGTCTCTGCCAAGAAATTTGTGCTTGCTGCACCGGAAGCTGTCATCGTCAGACACAAGTGCACCTTTGAAGATTGTGTTCCGCATGAGAGCAAAGTCCAGAAAATCCAAGACTGGCCGGAATGCCGGAACCTGACACAGGTCCGAGGATTCCTGGGTACGTGTGGAGTTCTTCGCATTTTTATCAAGGACTATGCCCAGATTGTGCGTCCGCTGGTTGACTTAACCCAGAAAGGCATTCCCTTCGAGTGGGGCAACCCACAGAAGGTGGCAATGCAGCGTCTAAAGGACGAAATCATTAAGTCCCCTGCGCTCTGTCGCTTGGACTATGAATGCGGCAGAGAGGTTGTACTGGCTGTGGACACTTCGGTGATTGCGGTCAGATACATCCTCTCCCAAGAGGGGGAAGATGGCACATGCTATCTGAACCATTTTGGATCCATCAGCCTCAATGAGGTGGAGAGCCGCTATTCGCAAGCAAAGCTAGAACTCTACGGATTGTTTCGAGCCCTCTGGGCAGTTCACATTTATATCTTTGGAATCCCTAACCTTACAGTCGAAGTGGATGCCAAGTATATCCAAGGAATGATAAACAACCCGGACTTGCAGCCCAATGCAACCATCAACCGGTGGATTGCAGGGATACTCCTGTTCCATTTCAAACTAGTTCATGTTGCTGCAGAGCGTCACGCTGGACTGGATGGATTGTCTAGGAGGCTGCCTGCCCCGGACGATCCGGATAGCCAAGATGATTATGAGGATTGGATAGACGATGCGTATTCCTTTGCCATGTCAATACTGAACGAACGTCCTACCCCTCCAAAGGTTACCTTCCACTTCGGGACATATCAGCCTACACATCCGAGGCAGAGCTCCCACAGGCGGTACTCCAAGTTCACGACCGGGGAACTACATCCGCCTCGCCCAGTATATTTCACCTTCCTAAACACCGCTGATTCCTCTACAGACGATCCAGAGCCTACTATCCCTTGTTCCGTGAAGGCGACAGCGAAGGAGTTTCGGATTGCGCAGATTCGACAATTCCTGGAAACTCAACAGTTCCCAGAAGCCTTATCCGAAACCGACTGTTGGTCCTTCATCTCCTCCACATCTCGCTTCTTTGTCCTCAGAGGATCGCTTTGGTGTCGTGAACCACATGGTTGTCACCAGCTAGTTGTTCTGGAAGCACGCCGATATGGACTGATTAAGGAGGCTCATGATGACCTTGGACACAAGGGTGTCTTCACAGTCTGGACTTGCTTGCTCCTCCGCTTCTGGTGGCCCATGTTGGTAGACAACGTCAAGTGGTTCATCCGGACCTGTCACGAATGTCAGGTCCGCCAAACGACCAAGCTGCATATTCCACTGCAACCAACATACTCAGGTGGATCTCTTTTCCGGAGAGTCCATGTCGATACTATGCTCATGCCACACACAGGTGGATACCGGTATATTGTTCATGCTCATTGTGCTTGTTCTTCTTGGCCAGAATGGCAGATGTTGCATTCCGAGAATGCATCTGCCATTGCATCCTTTCTTTTTGAAGACATTCTTTGTGTTATAGTATTTAAAAACATTTTAATCTTTTGCACTTGCATGGACTCGAACACTTGTCCTGGGACTATCACATGACTAGACACCGCTTCCTATTTTAATTATAGCTGAAATAGTCATCCTAGTATTACATAAGCAGAGTCACATGACCCTTACGTCATCATTGGTCCCCACTCCATTCTATCTTTGCTATCATTCTATTCCCGTCCTTATCTCTACTCGTGCCTGTTTCACCTATGAATAGCCTGGTCTGTGTGCACTCCCTCTACAGTATATAAACCCTCATGTAATAGCACACACCCCAGCCTAATTCATTTGTTCACATCGCCCACTAGCATGTGTTCTAAGTCTAAGGTCTCCCCATCCTTCCCTCTGTCCATTGTTGGGTCTAGTCCCTGCCGGGTATTGTGCAACGTTGGCCTTTGGCCTCTATCGAAGCATAACACTTTGTCATTGGGGTGCGGTTGAGGAAATTGTCACCAACAATGGCAGCCCCTTTGTTCAAGCTCTTGAGCTTCTCCGGACCCGGTATGATATTCACCATATCTGGATCTCTCCCTACAATTCCCAAGCCAATGGGATAGTGGAGCGGTGTCACTATGATGTCTGGGAGGCCATCATGAAAAGTACCCTGGGGGACGAGTCTCACTGGCCAAGGGTAGCTCACTCTGTCTTTTGGGCAGAGAGAGTCACTATCCAGAAGTCGACAGGCGTCTTCCCTTATTTCCTTGTTCATGGCATTGAGCCCTTGTTCCCTTTCGACTTATCTGAAGCCACATTTCTCGTTCTGGATCTGGAAACTCACCCCCTCTCGCCCTTAGATTTGATTGTTTGGAGAACCCGTCAACTTCTGAAGCGTCAGGAGGACATTGATATGATGATGGATCGAGTCCTCAAGGCTCGGTTCGAATTTCTCAAGCATTTTGAAGCCACATTCAAGAACTGGATCAAGGATTATGATTTTCCGCCCGGAAGTCTAGTCCTAGTCCGGAACTCTAGAGTGGAACAGGAGCTGAACTGGAAGATGAAACTGAGGTACATGGGCCCCATGGTAGTCTGTCGCAGGACAACTGGTGGTTCCTACATCTTGGCGGAGTTGGATGGGACAGTTTCCAACCTGTGCTATGCGACCTTCCGACTGGCCCCCTATTATGCAAGATCGCAAACCTCAGTTCCAGTCCAGGAACTTACCGGAATGCCTGAAGAACACTTCGACTTCCTTGAACGACGGTATGAAGAAGATGAGACCAACGCTGCGGAATTCTTTGACCCTCCGTTCGAGGATCTGGATGACTAGCCTGGACTCTCTCGACAACCCTATCCTATCCTTTATCCAACAACCCCCGTCATTCCAACTCATTAATACCGTCATTTACCTTCTATGATACGTATCCATTTTACCCCGGGATTAGTCCAGTGAACTCATTCTCAGACGTTCCATCCCAGTATTTGTCCGGAGGCTTGAATCCGTATTCCATAATAGCCCAAAGAAAAAGAAAACCCTCACTATGCATTTTCCCCTCTCATAAAACAACTAGAAACCTAAACAAAACAACCGTCGCATACAATATGTCTCTTTCACTCCTTCTCTCCCTTACCAAAGAAAAAGCCTAAAAGAAACAGCCAAGGGCCCGTAACAGTGCCTTGGAACCTACTACCTTCCATATCTTCAGACTTCGAACATGTGCAGAGGCAGCACACACTTTATTTTGAATCCGTAGCATTCCGAACGTTCACCGAGGAATCCTGGTAGGAAAAGAATTGGAAGCCAATCGAAGAAGACAAGACGAGCGGAACTCTCGCAATCCAGCTCATATGCTAAGATTCTCCTCGCTTGATATCTCAATCCTCGTTCTCCTTACTTACATATTCCTATCCTTACTTAGAAACCGGCGACTCGACTTGGACTTGGACTTGGACTTGGACATGGACACACAAAACACGGAATCGGATTCAGGACAGGATACATGCATCACAAGTATTGTACAAGGGAACAACCGGACACAATGAAGGGGCTTCCTCACATGCCCACCAACTTCCTGAGTTCCCCCAACTCCTCCATGGTGTTGTTGAGGTCCACCTCAGCCTTTTTGACCTTGGCTTGGGTATCCCTGATGAGAGCCTTGATCTCCGTTAGCTTCCGGATGATCGGACCAGAGCCTGAGGGCCCTGCCTTGCCCTTCCCCTTTTCCCTGGGCATAGCGGACTCGTCATTGGACATCTCTATGTCCTCGGGCTGGGTTACCTTGACGGCCTTGCAGCCGCTGCTGGCCCTGGTTGGTCGGACTATTGTGGATCAGTGTCGTTAAAGGAAACAGCTATGCGTACTTACCTGGAGCCTTGCCCTTCTTCTTCGTCGTCTCCTTTGCCCCCTTGACCTTCCTGCCGCATCCGGATGACTTGTCGCAACCTACCTTGCCTCTGAGGCAATTGGCGCAGCTGTGCCCGGGCTTGCCTCAGCACCTCTGCCCCTTTCCCTTGCACGGCCTGCAGGGCGGGACATGGTACTCCTTGTCTTCTCCGAGTTCGCTTCTCTCCTCAGATTCTTCTTCCATGACGACTTGACATGAATGCTGTGGAAAGTTAACGTTGCCGCCATCCGGAAGCCAGCCAACGATGCACCTTATGGGTAGGGGCAGGGAGAACGACCGCTGGGGGCGTGCTGCACCCAGCTGACATAGACAGCAAGGGTGAATCACCCGGAGTTGTGGCGGACGCCGGAGGTTCATCTGGTGCACTGTCCAACACCCCACCTACTACCTTGGCCGCATCCCGCATTCCTTCCCAAGCTTCAATGTCTTGATGCACTGACCAAAGCAAGCGCAGGGTCAGCTCCCTGACTTTGAAACTGCCGACAACTTGGCAGGCATTAATGGCCGCCGCCGCATATGCCGCCTTGCGGGACGCTTCAGTGAGGAGAAAAGTGTTACGCTTGATCTGGTTGAGCAAGCATGGGACTCTTTAAGGCAAAGTGGGTCAAGGGTTCAAGGAGACGATGACTGCGTTGTCGTCGAATGAGGAGCTCTGGCTGCATTGCCAAGCTTCAAGGGGTTCAAGGAGTGTTGGCACTGAGGCACAACAACGAGGGAGACGTTGACTTAGAAGTGCAACGACAGGAGAGAAGAATCGATGTATTTGGGAGAAAAGTAAGAGTAGGTTCAACTTGGGGAAATACATCGAGTAAAGTACATGGTTTATATAGCCGTGGAATGGAAGGCTATAGAACATGAAAGAACATAGATGACTAAGTAGTGAGTCATGCACTGAGTAATGAAGAACACAGATGACTAAGTAATGAGTCATGTGCTGAGTAAAGTGCGGAATACTACAGAAGGAGACGGAAGGGTTATGTAAGTAACACTGCCTTGGTTGGACTCGAATCAATGACAAGGTCATAAGTACATAGAAGAAAGGAAAAAAAGGAGGTAGACAGATGTGAATTGTAACAAAAAGACTCTACCAAAAGACCATGCACCTTTCTCTCCTCCCATTCCATAACCCAGCTTTCCCATTCCTCCACTAGGTCATCCTTGAGGTCCGGCCAGGAGAGTCTGGATGTGAAAAGATGTTCCTCCGCCTGCTTGACAGAGCGGAGGGCCGCGGCATTGGCAGTTTCTTGGGTGGATGGCGCCCTGGGTTGAAGGAGGTCCTCGAGAAAAGCTGCGGATGAGGAGGACAACATGCTGATGGGAGTAGGTGGAATAGAAGTGAAGAGTGCCTTTGGATTCGGACGGACCCTTTTATCCACACCATCAACCCTTCGCACACAATGCCACATGACGTGTTACCTAATCCGGTCAGGTGACTGACTGGGGACAGTCAGTATCTAAGTCCCCCACGGATGTAGAGAACCCAAGTTATGATGCAGTTGCACCATATTCCACCCCAACCCATTCCATTACATTTCCGTCTACCCCGATCCATCTGTCTGCCATCTCCCTCTTTCCTCCATCGTGTCTTCGGAGCATCTGCTTCAATCCGATTCCCGGACTCATCAGTCCATGAATCCGTATTCTTCAAAGCTGTCGCCCTTCAGTCCTGTCCACCTTCAGATGTCCATTGTCCCTGTTCGGTCGAGTTCGCCGGTGAGTACTTTCCCTCATTTCCCTCTGATCTCATTCCTACCATACGTTTCTACCTATGGACTCGTATTCTGGACCATTGCTACGTATTCCGGACTCTTAGTTACACGCTCCGGACTCACCCTTCTATTCTTATATTGCTTCCTGTCACTGTCAAAAGTCTCGGGAATACCCAGACTATAAAAGACTGTACTTAGTCATTTGAATATCATCTTTCGAGATCACTCTTTCCGCCTCTTAAGTTCTAAATGTTCCACCTCCTTCTGAGGTTGCTCTCACCAAATCCGACTGTCTGCATTCCGTTCCGCTGTTAATCCAACCGTTCCTTCGCCCTTCCCTTCTGTCCTAAGCACCAGGAAGAAGTCAGGACCCTTGGTTTCATTCCGGAAACCCATTATCCAGCTCTCCAGAGTGTGGTACGCTTCTCTAAAGTCAACTTTCTTGTCTCTTCTTTCTGGAATCCCTAAGGGTCGCACATATTGCACCCTTCTTATTCTTTTTCTACTGACCACCTTGGATCTCTTTCCTTGGAATCTTTTAGATTTCTACACCGGGGTATTGGATCGATGTTTGTCCACATTCTTTTTCATCCTCTCTTGCACTTCTTTTAGTGCCTCTTCTACTTCTCTGTGGGATTTCCCTATTCCATCAACAAAAGCTCCGGCCGCTGTGTCATTTCCTTCAAACCCAAGGTGTGGGAAGTAGTTACGAGTGACAACGAAGGGGATGGTGCCGGTAGCAGTAGAAAGCGAATTGTTGTGATGGAACTGGGCTATCTTTAGGTAATCGACCCATTTGGTTTGTTCCTTGGACACGTAAGTGCGGAGAAACTGTTCAAGTTCTCGATTAATGCGCTCCGTTTGTCCGTCGGTTTGGGGGTGATAAGCCGTAGATAGTTTCTGCTCAATGCCTAGAAGTCAGCAGAGCTCGGAAGTGAATTTGGAGATGAATTGCGGGCCCCGGTCAGAAACTATTGAAGAAGGGAGACCGTGCATACACCAAACATTGTCTCTAAATAGAACGGCTGATTCCTTGGAAGAAAGCGTTTTGTTGCAAGGCACAAACACTACTTCTTTGGAAAAGCAGTCCACGATAACACAGATAGAATCGAAAGAGTGAGATTTAGGTAAGTCCGTAATTAGATCTACAGAAAGATCCGTCCATGGTTTGGAAGCCACGGGTAAGGGAATGAGTTTTCCTGCTGGTGCAGTTGACTTTCCCTTCGTGAGGGCACACCTTTGGCAGTGTTCTACATATTTTTTAATGTCTTTGGTGACTCCAGGCCACAAAAAGTATCTAGTGACAAGGTGCAAAGTGCAACCTTGACTGCCATGTCCTCCAATAGGGGAATCGTATAGTAAATTAAGAAGCTCAGTACATAATGCATCAGGTACGAAAACCTTGTTTTTGTCATTTTTAAATACTATAGCTGCCTCGTCGAAGGTAAAATTATCTATAGTGTCATTTTTTATTTTTTCTGATTTGTTTTGGATTTTATTGTAGATAGAAGAAGATAAAAAGACATTATTAATGGAATAGTTCACGAAAGATGGCAGACTATTAATGAAAAGATTGGCTGGAAGGACAGTGATGTTTTTATTATGATCAGGGTCTGCCTCTCCGTGATCTTCTCGACATGAGAGTGCATCAGCCCGACCATTGGTAACTCCAGGTTTATAAATAATCGTGAAGTTGTATTCACTCAACAAGGTGTTCCAACGCGCTTGCTGAGGAGAGAGTGTCTGGGGGGATTTCCAGTACTCAAGATTCTTGTGATCTGTCCAGATCTCAAAGGATTCCCTTCCCACCAGATAGTGACACCATTCTTTTAGCGCTCGAATGACGGTGAGAAGTTCCTTGTCGTAGACAGGATAGTTCTTCTCAGCGCTATCAAATGAATGGGAAATGAAGGCACAAGGCCACCACAACCCATCGTCACTCTTCACAGACAGCACAGCTCCTGTGGCAATGTCAGACGCATCGGTTTCAACCCGAATCTCCTTTCATTGATCGGGGAATGCCAGAAGTGGAGCTGACGTAAACCTCCTTTTAAGTGTCTCAAACGCTTCTTTTTGCTTTTCTCCCCAAATAAACGGCACATCCTTCTTAGTGAGGTCATTTAATGGGTGTGAAATCTCGGCAAACCCTTCAATGAACCTTCTATAGAAGTTAGCCAACCCCAGGAATGCCTGAATGCCCTTGAGTCGGGTCAGCGTTGGCCAGTCCATAACTCCTTGAACCTTCTTTTCATCCATTTTTATCCCCTCTCTACCCACGATCATACCCAAGAATTCTACTGTAAATGTAGCAAATTCACATTTTTCTGGTTTTACATAAAGATTGTTTTCTCGTAATCATTTTAGCACTTCTTTAACTATATTGAAATGCTGGTCTTGTGTGAGTCCTTTCGTAAATATCATAAGGTCGTCGATGTAGATAACTAATTGATGAAACATGTCACCAAAAATGTCG
>JBBPRG010000246.1:0-16525 GCA_038092895.1 Chalciporus pseudorubinellus | reverse complement strand
GAGACCCGACACGCTGCCGACATTTGCCGATACTTGAATGAACGAAGGATAATTATAAGGTGCCTGCTTCAAGTTGTGACAGACCTTTGATCAATAAAGCTGTCAATTGTCGTGTCTGGGCCTGTCTGAGCCTTGCCACAGTTTCCGACATGCTCAATTCTTTTTATAATCAAAGGTCTGGCCGTGTCTTAGCCAAGCCAACCCTCTACTAGTGAGTAGGTGAAGTATGTTTGACAAGTCATTGCGAATTTCTGTCCGGGTATTTGTACGGTAGTAGACGCCTAGACACCCAACAATTCCACTCGATTCCATCGACGATATCGATGGATTCGCATCTGAAACCGGCCCGGGGAAAGAAGTCAGGTTGTGAAAAGTGACAATCGTGAGATAATATGACATAAGTACTGTACAGTTGTCAGCCACCGCACGCCTGCAAGTGTCCCGTCACTGGCCACTGTACCGACCAACCTCAAGACTCCCCATGGCCCCCTCAACAACGTAAGTACTCCATGATTTTGCAGAGATCTTGTCAGTCTGACTCTTTTCGGTCACAGCGTCCCCTCGGTCACGGTCAGTGGAGGAAGAGATTACCAAAAACCGATGCACTCTAACTTTCATTTTCTGCCGTAGGACATCGAAGTTCCGGAGACCCTCCTCAAAAAGCGCAAGCAAAACGAAAAGGCTCGGGAGGAGCGTCTTGTTGCCGCTGCCGCTGCACGGAAGGTGTGTCTCGGTATTCAAAACCACAACTACCAACCTTTCTTTTTATGATGCATACTTTCAACAAACTGGGGCTAGTGGTTTATTCTACGGTGCTGCCTTAAAATTAACCATCTTTCGGGACTGACCTTTTGATTCATTTTCCCGTGTGACTTGATTCACGGTCATCTCATCACTTTTTATCAGGCGGCCCACGCTAAGCGCAGGGTGATCTTCAAGCGAGCCGAGGCTTATGTGAAAGAATATCTCGCAAAGGAGCAGGAGGAGATCAGACTGAAGAGGGCTGCACGCGCATCTGGCGACTTCTACGTCCCTGCTCAACCCAAAGTCTACTTTGTCATCCGTATTCGCGGTATCAACGAAATCGCACCCAAACCCCGCAAGATCCTTCAACTCCTCCGTCTCCTACAAATTAACAACGGTGTCTTCGTCAAGGCTACTAAGGCAACGCAACAGATGTTGCGATTGGTCGAGCCTTACATTGCATACGGGTGTGTTGTTTTTCAACGTACCTTCTCTACGTGTGTTCACACAACAAAAAAAATCAGCGAGCCCAACCTTAAATCCATCCGGGAATTGATCTACAAGCGTGGCTACGGCAAAGTCGACAAGCAACGCATCCCCCTCACTAATAACGCCATCATCGAGGAGAAGCTTGGCAAGTACGACGTTGTCTGCGTTGAAGATCTCATCCACGAAATTGCCACGGTTGGGCCTAACTTCAAGCAGGTCAGTGCATCGATTCTTCAGAAAACTATTAAAAATCAGGATATTAAATATGATTGACCTGTTTCGCTATTGATTCTATGACAGGCATCTAACTTCCTCTGGCCCTTCAAACTCTCCAACCCCACTGGTGGCTGGAGGACGCGAAAATTCAAGCACTTCGTCCAGGGTGGTGACTTTGGTGACCGGGAGTCCAACATCAACAAGCTCATCCGGCAGATGAACTAAGCGTGCCTTGGTGTACGCCTCGATGACGTGGCTTGAGTGGATGAGTGGAGGTCGAGGAACAGCCGTAGAGCTGGGAACGTCGCTCTGTATGAGGGTATGCCTGGCATGAATTCACATCACATTTTGCATCTTCCGCCATGTATGCCCCTTATGTCAAAAGGAGTATGAATTTTTCATTTCCGTCTTCGAGGAATGTGTGGAACACAGCGGATACGATAGTTGAGTAGTTGAGGACAAGTCATTCACCCATGGCTTTCATCAAGTGATCCTTGTCTATTTCCATCCTCGAGACCTAAGTGTAAGGAATGCCAAATGTGTTGTATCATCTTGCAACTCGACCATTGCCTTGATCGATGCCACGCTGGACCATGATCAGCTTCAGCTGCACTCCATACCCTGTGCTGGCTGCAGTCAAATGTGACCAATGAAACCACCGAGTTACAGCAGCTCGCCAAGTCGAATCACTTGCTGAGCTATAGGATGGCCCCGCAGAAAACATTCCCTGAGGGCGATGTCCCGGTTCGCCAAGTCAATAACATCTTGCAGAATCTTAGGCGAGTTCTTCCTATCTGAGCATATCTGAGCCCTGACGTGTTCACCACAATACACACGCAGAGGGGAGCACTTTAGACATTCGCGGAACGTACGGGGCAGACTTGTATCTAGTGACTCCATCGCCTCTTATGCTCACAACCAACCAACACTGCCTATCAACTTGATATACCCGTCACAACCACCAGCAGTCAGATCTTCTCGGGTCGCGGGACCTAGTCCTCCCAGAAGCTGGCGAGCAACTGCGACATCTACTTCATCTTCTCAGCTACCCAAGGATAGCATTGATTCCAGGGACATCAATGATATCGATACCAGCAGTTCTGCGTGGAGGGAGGCTGCACTCTCGTTGGTGTTCTCTCCTGACCTTACTTCCCCCCCATCTTCGACGGATAGTTTCCGTGGATACATCTACCCTAATTCCAGCACAGTTCCACACCTCACTCTTCTCTGCCTCCAACTCATCTTAGCGACTTGCCCTGGTTCAGATATCGCCGACGTCGCGCCCTACATTCCCCCTCATCTTCGTCGAGCTCTTCTTCGATATACCGCCATACACGCGCCTCTGTCCAAAACCGAACTCGACGCGTTATGTGACGGAGCTTCACACGTCGACGGTGAACTCATCATCGTCGGACCGCGCACTTCTCTGCGCGGCAACATGCTCAAAAAGAAAGAGCGTGGTAGCAACACAAAGGAAAAGGATGCCGACACGCTCGAATGCAGCGACAGCGTGAGCGCTGTTACTGATTCATGGGATGCTATGCAGATCCATGATGACGAGCCCACGGCGTTCCTCTCCCTCGCCGTGCTCTCCAGCCCCGTGAGCGCTATCGCCTTTCAAGCGTTTCCTCCGACCATCACACACCTTGCATTGGTCAACATACCCCAACGGATTCCGTTACAAAGACTACCGACGATATGTCCGCTTCTCGTACTCTTGGACTTGTCGTACAATTCGTGGCTAAGCCGCACCGTTGCCCCCGAGAGAGGGGGGATATTGGAGGAGGTGGGATGGGGGAAGTTGAGGAGGTTGGAGGTGCTTGGGTTGAGAGGGTGTTTGGTTACCGCGAAGGTATTCATAGAATTAAACAGGGGGAGGTGGACGGACGTTAGGGTCATTCAATAAAATGTGCTTCTTGATTTCCGTCTTCTGGTGTATATAGGTCACGCCTTCAAGCTTCACGTTTGTAGAATGGTTTGACTGATAGCATTGGTATTCGTGACAAGAAGCAGTCGTGGCGGAAGGTCGACGCGTTTAGACATGACTAGTGTAAACTATAAGCAAATAGAAAAGCTTGAATGTACTACTTGAACAATGATTCGATACCCATATGATAAAACGACAATCTAACGTGCGAATGACGAAAACGAGCATGCAAGACAGGAGAGACGACAGCAGGGTATATCACGTCCTTGAGTCAAGGAACTTCTGCAGATCGAAAGGTGACGCCTATAACCGGGTCAGGTCGAGATTAGCCCTTGGATCAAGAAGTTACAGCCAGAGCTTACCTCCTGGGATAGTTCCTTGGAAGAATCACTACTAGTCTGCGTGCCCTTGCCAGGGGGAAACGAAAGGCTGCTGAGCCGGTGATTGGCAGGGACTTTGACCCGTAACTCATGCAACGCAGCCCATAGACAATGCGTGTACCGTACGGCAAGTTCCAGATGCGAGACCGTCGGCATATTAGTGTGATCTACAAGCCAAGTCAGTTATCCCCATGTCGACGATGATACTGATCGGTATAAAGACGAACGGAGGATGGCGCTGTTTATCTGTTCTGCGACTCGATCGCGTCTTTCCTGGTGTAAATACTTTACCATTGGACTGTTCTCTGGGATGGTGTATGCAAGTAGCCCGCCCACGTTCGATAGTTCCTTCTGATAAGTAACGCGGTCTTCGACCTTTCGAAGACCATTGACAGCCGCGTACAACTTTTGCACACGAAACAAGAGTTCTGCTTGATGTTTGTCTTCGTCCTTGGGTTCGCGTTTCGCTGGTGGCGTGAGGCTGACGTCCAAGTCCACAGTCATCGGACTCCTTGCGGCTCGACCCAGTGGGTTATAGACGAGAGGAACCGTTCGACAGGCCTCGATGAATCCCATGATGCGTAAATTGAGCGAAAGATAGACTGGATTCACGGTTTCTGCGGCATACTCGAGCCGCGAGGGATCCGCGTTCTCGTCCGACACTTCCGTCTCATCATATCCATTGTCCTCTGCGAGTACTTTGGGAAAATGGTGGTTCAGTAAACGAGCTGCTTCATCGACTCTCCCCGAGAGGATCTCGAATTGTATGCCTAATGGTGATAACGAATCATCGACGTCAGCTCAGGACATTCGCCACTTTGACTCGACGGGACATGAGAGTGGGACGTACGTTGTCGCATGCGGATATCCATGATGATGTCCTCGCTCAGGTCCATTGACTCTTGGGAACCAAGACCACTCATCCCATCTCCCAACTGAACGGCCGTTCTGTCGTGAATTTCATCACCGTCCTTGTCAAGATGTCGTACGGAACTGTCCTTCGCGAACGCTTGTGCAGTCTTCAAGTAACAGTTGTGGCATAGGTAGTTGAGCACGAGGTTACGCTGTGTGCAAGGCAGCGAGAGGGTCCATTCGCGTGATCAGCACGAGACTCCGGAAAGAAGACAGTGAGGGTCCTACAAGATGGTCTGGTTGGGGTTCGGCGAGACCTTGGTTGCCCACAGGGTCAGCACCTCCATGCCCGAGTTGGCGCCCTTTGATGGTCCCGTTTGGCATCGTCTAAATGGCGGGAATGGAACAGAGCAAGTCGTGGATCTGGTGCCCACGTGCTCTCCTAGGACGCGAAGAAAGGCAGCTCATTCCCTACGCCGATGGTATTAAATCATGGTCTATTCTTGGAGAGACAGTCATTATATATCAAAGGGCCCACGATGTACTGTAGTATGTACAGCTACAGTATCACGACTCAAGAATAGCCGGATACCTATCACCCAAATCATGTCCGAGTCCTCAAATGCGGCGCAATGACTCTCTCCCCATGCGCCCACTGTGAATGGGCATGCGCCTCTGCAAGTGTGTCACCCCTAAGGAGCCCGGCTGTTTCTTCTGCAAGCGCTGCACTCCGTACAAGCGAGTTTCCTCGACTTCGGCTATATCCACGCCGCGGATGTTTGCCTCTATAGATGAAGGACTGGGTCACGATTGTGATATCGAATATGAAGGTTCCACCACTGCCTAGCAAGTACCTGCCAGAAAGAAGAGGGAAACACATGAGTATGGGAAGCGCAAGCTTGCGTAGGGTAACGCACGGAATACTCTCACGGAAGAATTCGGTCGAGGCTGGTGGTGGGAGAAAGGCGTTAGGAGAGGTCAGGATCGACAACACGTAGAAAAAGTTGCCGAGGAAAGCGAATATGAAAAGATACATAGAGAGACCCTGCAACCCTGCAATAAGAATCAAACTAGCAAACAAGAGAATTGCACTGTACCTCAACAGACTTCCTGCAGAACTGGTGAACGAACGGTAGATGCGTTAGAGAAACAAATTTCAGACGCGACAAAGACTTACATTCTTCCATATTTGCGGTAATCGTGATGTCAAATAAAGAGTAGTACATAGCCATGCAAAGATACGCCCGACGATGCGCTCGTATGTTGCGTCATCTCCGGGTTGATGATGATTGAAAATAACATCGTTCAAGAGCGAGGGTACCTCCACATTGATGGACGAAGGTGATGGGTCCGGAAGGTGGATGATTGGATCATGCACGACGGGTAATCCGCTTGTCGCCATAAGGTTTAAGCTGGGCCTCGGTGCCAGCACCGTTCCTGTCGCTTCCCTCCTACCGGCCAGGGCATGGGCACCACCAATATATCTTCCAAAGCCGAAGAGCGCACCCATGCTCAGCAAAACCATTCCAGCGCTCCTCCGACTAGCTCGCGACGTAGTTCGTCTTGCCGTCTCTTCATCGTCTTCCTCAACTAGATCCTCCGAACCCTCGCCCCGTTGCAATGACCTTCCTCTCGCAAGTACCGCAGCAGACGCGGGGTGGATTGATCCATGGACGACGGGCGACATCTGGGATCTCGCAGAACCCCCCGGTGGATGTTCGCGCCTCTCCCGACTCCACGATACGCGCTTCCTCCGTCCATTCTCGGAATGGAAACTATCCGAAAGTGCAGAGAGCACAGCATCGCTCACCTCGTCCAGAGCCTCATCGGAGGCACGCGGGGTAACGACGGGCTCATCGATCGGGTGTTCCTCGCCAAACCTCTTTGGACGACGGTGTTCTGGATGGGAATCAGGGTGTGCGGCCAGAGCGGCCGCGGCCGCAATGCTACCCGCTGTGGCAGACAATGTGCGGTAATGTGATGCATCAACGGATAAGCGTCGTGCAGAGGATGCAGTGCGGGAGCGGGGACGAGTATAGGAAATAGGGGGCGTCTTAGGACCGCCGCCGTAGTAGAAGTATTGGGACAACAGAAAGCAATCTATGAGGCAAAAGTACGTGGCGAGATATGTCTTCTCGGGTGAGCATCGTCAGGGGAGACAGATACACAAACACGATGCTCACCTGAAAGGGCAATTGATGTGTGAGTAGGCATCCGATCAAGTTAGAAACATCGCCTGTAGAACACAAGAAATGAGATTGACAACAGCGAAAATGTCGCACTTTTCGCGTACCGAGCATCCAGTTGAACAAGAAAGGAAGCGCAAGACTCTCGCAAGATTGTTGCTTTATGTTCTCGAGGAGTTGGCTAACCAGATTGTGTCAGATAACGTTCCCGAAGACCCGCACGGTGCTGTCGTCTACTCACGGGAATTGGGCACCCAGCCAGCAGCATATTGAAATATAGCCAAGAAGCTCGCTGAAAGACTCAACGAGGATCATTGTCGCTGTTCGTGAATCGAGTCAACCAGATCGCGTAGGTCGATATCGATGTGGGGTATGTTCACACAGCGTTCCAAGGGGGCATGCCAGCCCAGCCTATCTGGAGTCGAGGTCTTGAAGGGCTTTCTGGGAGCTTGCCAATTCGGATTTCGCGGTTAATTTCGGCTCCCATCCGCGGCAGTGCCACGCCCAGTTGTTCATCATGGAACCTGTTCGGAACAGAACGTATCACAAGCAATGTAATGTGCGACAGTTTGCCGCAAACATTCTCATCCCGGCTCATCCGTACATGCGCCACGGCTTACTACCAGACTCATGCCAACTTGAAACGTATCGAAATGTGGGAAACCCCGGCTCAGGTGGTCACGCGACCTCCGAGTCGTCCTACGGCTTTATCCATCCTCGACAGTCTATCGAGCCGCACAGACAACCTCCTTTCGCAGCTCGCTTCCCCTTCTTGGGAAGCTCTTCCACGTAAGGATAATAGTCAATCGTCAGTTCAGTACCTGCTGGTATGTCCATAGATGCCACAAATGCCACGTACGGCATATTCACCTGTGGCCGGCGTTGGTGATTAAGACTGGCTGCATTGCTCAAGAACGGATTGCTTACATCTGGGATCGTGTCGTATACAGCAGAGTAAACCTCCATGTTTGGGCTGCAAGAGTGGCTATTGGATGCAAGTCAGCGATGCAATATTAGAAAGTTGGCGACGTACTTGACGAAGCGTGTCCAATTTCCTCCAGTAGCACTTCAGTTTACATCAGAAGATCGCAATAGAGATCTCACCATGAGCATACGAGTCCACGGTGTATCTTCCTCCCAAGTTATCTGAGTCTCTGACTTCAGTGCTATCAAGATCAAACAAGTAGCCATGATGTTCTTCAGGTAGTGTTTCAACTTCTTCTCGTCGACTAATACAATTCAGTTCATCAACTCGAATCTGATATGGTGGTGTGATGCACTTACACCAACATTCTGCAGTGATAAGGCGCGATATTAGTCGTCGTTCATCTCATGAAAGCACAATATTACCCAGTGTAAGTTCCAAGAACCTTGCCCCGGGGAATGTCAACCAGCGCGCGCACACCCCATCCACATCGCAACGTGTCAAAAATTTCGATGCGAATGTCGCGCGGAAGTTGAGCGACACGATTTTCACAACCCTCGTTACAATTGCAGTACTGCGAGTTGTCGCAACGTCAGATAAAATCAATTACCCCTACATATAGCCAAACCTGGTTGCATTCGATAACCTCTACACCGCGTGGGACGTTGAACTTGAACAAGCCCTGTACCCGTCTGTCAGGCGGGATTCAGGCTGAATTTTACTGCAGGCTTACCTTGGAATATGCGAAGGCTTTGGTATCGTTATCAGGGTCAAGAACTTCAGAAGAGGCTTGACAAGAGCACTCCGAGGGATCTGTACAGAAGATACAGTCACACACAGTGAAGACGCCACGCGATACTTCGAAAGTCTCTTGTAGTTCATCGTCACTGCGTAGTATAAGCGAACAAGTCCCCGTCGCAGAGAAGGGACGAACCAAAATATGTAGCCCCTCTCGATATATCTAAACCGGCTGAGATTTGGTGGGATATCCTCATCAAGGATGTCAGAGGAGATGCGGACTGGAACAGCCCTCGCATCTTTCGCAGCTCTACACCACGATGATTGGAGACGCCCTCGTCTGGGACACAAAGTCAAGCAAAAGCGCCGTAAATCGGACTCGTGCTTACAGTGTTGGTTGTTGGATGATAACAGATGGAAGTGGTACTTGCACGATCTCAGAGTTCTTTGAGGAACCGGCCGAAACAGGGGTCCATGACAGTTTCCCCCTTTGGGAGAGTGTTGATGGAGTAGCTAGACCTCTGGAAGAAACCGGAGTACTATCAATCCGCAGCCGACCTCGACCGCGCCTCGGCGTAGAAGCCGACGGTGCGATGGACTGCTCGCGGGATGACGCAGCCACTGCAGGAGAAGACGTCCTGCTCGCACGGGAGGCTACACTTGCTGAGGAACCAATCGCAGGGTTACTCCGCCTCACCCGAAGCCTCGAATTAGCTTCTCCACCCCTCTCTGGTTCCTGTAGCCTGCCATAAGCGACTGCTATCTTTCTATCCCAGTCTTCTGTCGAAATAGGACCCGCGCGGCGCCTTTTCTCTAACTTCTCATCGTACGCCTGTCTGCGATGATGAGTGAGGCGTTTGTGTACTGCGTCATCTGGCCATGGCACTTCCATGTCGAGTGAGGTTTCTGCAATGGTGTTTCGTATGCGTTTCTGAGTTTTCTTCCACGCGGTTATCATTTCGTGCCTCTCAAAATTGTCTTCACTGTGCCATGTCGTGTTCGAACCATCCTTTCGATGCCAATTGTCCCACCTCACCTACACGGCGAGGAAAGCGTAAGTATGGTGGACGCGCAACAGTTATATGAGAAACGCACTTCATATCTGTGTATACATGCTGAGATCGTGCGTACGGACAGTAGGTTAACCTCCCATACCTTACGGTGCCATCGAGACGAACTTCTTCGCCGACCACACCACGGACTGGCCATTCGTTAGCCTCATTTCCGCCTGATGCATCGCTCCAAGATTCTTCTGGCGTTGGAGATGGCCGCCACATCCGTTCCTCTTCCATCGTGAATGATAGTGAATCTAATACTTGATAGTACTGCACTTGGAAGTTCGCATTATTGCCAATGCCGTTCCCGTGACCATCTCTGCGTCACGTGGATTGAATTCTACGCGTCCGAGTCAGCGCGTCGTCGCATCTCGACTCTCGACACGCCACTTTGTTCCCGACTTCCAACATGTTCATGCTGAAGCGGACGCCAACGACGACAGATGGAAGAGTCGTAGATCGTTTGCAAGAGAGTACCCGAGTATATAAGCCATTCAAAGCGCCCACAGTCCTCGTGTCCACAGAGCGCGTGCAACCAGCCCGGAAACGCAAGCGCGTCTCGTACAAGGATTCCCAGGCCGATGAGAACGACTCAGACTCAGATGATGCACGGAAGAAGAAGAAAAAGAACAAGGATAAGGATGGGGGATATACCGAGGAAGAACTCAAGGCCGCCATCAAGACGTATCCAGTATACAAACCAAAGCCATTCGAGTTGACGACACGCAGGTTCTCGATGCCAACCATGACGAACAACAGTGGTGAGGTTGTTCCGCTCGTTTCAACCGGTGCCTCCCTTGGTATTCGGCCGCAGGCGAAGATTATCCCTCGGCCACTACATGACCCAATGGAGGACCACGCGATTGTGTTGTATGATCCGACTATTGATGACCGGGAGACTGACGAGGAGAAGAAGGAGAGGGAGAAGGAGGAGGCCAAGGAACGTGCGGCGAAGGAGGCGCAGGAAAAGACGGCAGGGATGTATAATCCCCACAAGAGCCTCCGAGCTCTCCTGGGCGAAGGCAAAGACAAGGAGGCTATTCCCAAAGTGCCTGTCGTTATCGATCCTCGTCTCTGCAAGGTCCTTCGTCCCCACCAGGTTGAGGGCGTGAAGGTAACCACAGACGTCTTACGCGTATTCGAGGCTCATTGTACGCTGATAGTTCTTGTACAAATGCACAACGGGAATGCTGGTCGACAACCAATACGGTTGTATCATGGCCGATGAGATGGGTCTCGGTAAAACCCTTCAGTGCATTGCTCTTCTCTGGACTCTGGTGAAACAATCTCCGCACGCTGGTAAGCCAACCATAGAAAAGTGCATTATAGCTTGTCCGTCTAGTTTGGTCAAAAACTGGGCAAACGAATTAGGTATGTCCCTCTCCGCTGCGATAGTTCAGCACCATTGTCAACATCGCCGCAGTTAAATGGTTGGGCAAGGACGCAATCTCGGCGCTTGCCATTGATGGCAAAGGTGGGAAGGCAGAGTTACTGGAGAAAGTTGGGAGATGGGTAGAAGCTAGAGGTCGAAATGTTACACAACCAGGTGAGTCCACGTGTTTTTCTTCCGTGTTTCACCAGATGACCTTATTGCAAATCACAATCAAGTGATGATCGTATCCTACGAAACGCTTCGCACACTATCAGCCCACCTCGCCAATTGTAGTATTGGTTTGCTGCTCTGCGACGAAGGACACAGGCTCAAGAATTCTGGTCTGTGCTCCTTGTCTTTTTCGTCAAACTTATCAGGGTACCAGTTGCTTACCTTGCCCAATTGGCTTTACTTGCCGCAGACTCACTTACGTTCCAGTCGCTCAATGCACTTGATGTGAAACGGCGTGTCATCTTAACAGGAACGCCTATCCAGGTATGCCAGCCTATACTATTCCTGGCGCATATCCGCGTCTCCCTCGCGGATTCATCAATGCTTTGTTTTTAGAACGACCTCTCAGAATACTTTTCGCTTCTCAACTTTGCTAACCCTAATTTCTTGGGCTCACGCGACGAATTCAGGAAGAAGTTCGAGAATGCCATCATCCGGGGTCGTGACGCCAGTTCGTCAGCTGAGGTGCAGGCTGAATCCGAGAGGAAGCTCAAGGAGCTTGGTGGGCTCGTCACGAAATTCATCATTCGGCGGACGAACGATTTATTGTCAAAATATCGTAAGTGTCTTCGGTGTTACCGAATTGCACTGAATTCACCAACCTTTTCGTAGTGCCAGTCAAGTACGAACATGTCGTTTTTTGCAAACTCTCAGATTTTCAACTTTCCCTATACCGCCTTTTCATCACATCTCCCGAAATCAAGGCCCTGCTACGTGGTACGGAGTCGCAGCCTCTCAAGGCCATCAATATTTTGAAGAAGCTCTGCAATCACCCTGAGTTACTCAACCTGCCGGATGATCTCAGAGGTTCTGAATCACTCATTCCCGAGGGATTTGTGGGGGCTGGTGGGGATGCGAAGGGAGGTGGAAGTAGGCATGGGGGGAGGAACCAGGATAGAGGTGTTAGGTGTGAATGGGGAGGAAAGTTCGTTGTGCTGGAGAGGTAATAACCTTCATTTCCTTCTTGGTACGTTTTCTTGACGAGTGATCTATCCTTTTCACAGGTTTCTTCATCAAATCAAAACGACTACCAATGACAAGATCGTCCTAATTAGCAATTATACCCAGACACTCGACCTTTTTGAAAAGCTGTGTCGAAGTAAGAAGTGCGTCGTATTTCATCCTTCCTGTCTTCGACTAGTTTTCATGCTGATGTTCAAGGTATGGCTTCTTCCGCTTGGACGGCACGATGACGATCACCAAACGTCAGAAATTGGTGGATCAATTTAACGACCCTAACGGTAAAGAGTTCGTATTCCTGCTCAGTTCGAAAGCTGGTGGATGTGGTATCAACCTTATTGGAGCGAATCGTTTGATCCTTTTCGATCCTGGTACGTCCGCTCCATCATTACATTTTGAATGGACGGATGACACTGCCTTAAAGACTGGAATCCGGCTGCTGATCAACAGGCTCTCGCCCGTGTATGGCGTGATGGACAAAAGAAAGAGTGTATGTGCTATTGCCAACATCGTTTTGATGCTCCACAGTTGACCTTATACAGGTTTCGTCTACCGATTTATTTCGACTGGAACTATCGAGGAAAAGATTTTCCAACGACAAGCATCGAAGCAGGCTTTGTCCTCTGCCGTCGTGGACGAGAAAGAGGATGCAGAACGACACTTTTCGCTCGAGTCTCTTCGACAGCTCTTCACGTTCAACGAGAACACGATATGCGACACCCATGACACATTCAAATGTAAGAGATGCAAGAACGGGAAACAGGTCATGAAGAGCAGTGCCTTGCTCTATGGAGACGCGAGCACGTGCGTGTTTTCTGGTCACGAATGGAGGATGTCGCTGATCATAGTGTCACTGTTTTAGCTGGAATCATTTCACGAATGCGGAGTTGAAGGGAAATCACGACGACCTGCTCCGAGCCGAAACCAACCTACCCGAGGTCTCTTTCGTTTGCCAGTACATTAGCCATTAATCAGCATACGTTCAGGATTGACATTCGCTGCATTTGGAGCATCAGCGGACCACCATAAGTGCCACATTACTGTAGCTTTCGATACACTACTATGTACTATATGTCCCTGAGACGAGGATGCAGAGGTTATTGATAAATAAATAAAAATAAATAAATGATGGTAAGTAGATTAGAACCTTGGTTTGAAATTCACACGTATCGTGTCTTTGAAACATGTCGAGCAGAGCAGGAGGATTGTACGGTGGAATCCAATTCTCTTCAGGCGCGACCCTCAACTTCTCCTCCTCATCCATTCCTGCTCCTCCACCGCCAGAACCGGCGCCAACACAACCCATAGAGAAAACCCAAGTCTCCACACCTCCAGAGGCGCCCGAGACGCCAGTCAGTAACACAAATGTCGAGGAAGGAGTCGCATCATCAGTAGGAGCTGGATCTGGGCCTGGGTCGGTGGCAGGAAAATCTACAGCCGGTATCTCTCCCTCCCCTGCGCCTTGATGTGTACAGCCAAAATATTGACCGTGTCGCAATCATGACCGTTTTACGTTGCTGTTTCCACACATACATTCCCCTCGTCAACACGCAGGATGGTCCGCCGCACTCGCGTTCGCACCCGTACGGAGGGCACAACAGAAGACAAAGCCGCCTGCGACGAGGCTACCCCCAGGGGCGATGGCTGTCCCAGCTTCGGTTTCAGCTTCAGCAAATGCAGCCCCACCGCCTCCGATTCTCGGAGCCGTCAGTTCGAATGCGACCGTCTCCGCAACTGCAATTGTGTTTGCCCCACCGGAGTTGATCACGCCTGGAAATGATCAAGCGGAAGCCAAGGACGAAGCAAGCTCCGGATGGCGGAAGAAGGAAGGTTGGGGAAAGAAAGTCAAGCCCCCGTCGATGGTTCTCGATGAAGACATCAACGGCTTCCGGGCTCAACAGAAGCGCAAGGGTGGTGCCGGCGGTGGTGGAAAGAAGGGGAAGAAGGCGAGCAGAAACCTCGGACTTTTCACTTCTATTAACTGTTTGGTTTCAGAACAAAAATCTGCAGCCCGTTTCCGTATGGGATCCCATGGAACAGTATGATCCTCTCAAACCGAACGATTACAACGAATATAAATCCTGGAAGCAACGTGACCGCATTGAACGCGCAGCGGAAAGAGTTGCTGAGAGGAAGCGTGCACGCGATACTAGAGACAGGGGTAGCGATCAAACGGACTCGGGGAGTGAAGATGAACGTCCTCGCAAGAGCGGTTTGTCATCCTTTCACTGACGAGTTCCATACTAGACTCCTGATCATTCTCATAGGAAGATTCGATGACCAGAGTAGCTTTGATCGATGGACACGCGCGGACGATGACCATCCGCGTGGCATCGGGAGCACCGATGCTCCTGCAGCTGCCGTGGATCGTAACATGTCTGGTGATGACGCATATATGCGTCGTTTGGCAATGTCGCAGGGCGTAGCACCTCCCAGGGTACCTTCACCTGCAGCAATCCAGGTTGATCGGAATATGTCTGGTGAAGAAGCATACCAGAGGCGTTTGGCAATGGCCGCTGGAGGACATGCTCCTCAAAGCATAGTCCCACCAGTCACCCAGCCGACAGATGACGACGAGGAGAACATCGATGTGGCTGAACCATCACCAGCCTCGGTAGATCACGCAGAGACGGGAGACGAGGCTTATCAGCGCCGCCTTGCCATAAGCCAAGGTCTCCGTCCCACAGCTGCTCCTTTTGTGCCCTCGCAGCCTCCACCCACGCCTCCAAGTGTTGTTCAACCACCCTCTCCTCCACGTTTGGCATACAACCCATTCGCGCCACCAGCCAACGTTCCGCCTCCGCCCCCACCTGGAAAAATCCCCAGCGGGTTTGAGGACAAGGTGAAGGCTGCTGCCAGCATCGCCGCAAGGTTGAGTGCGCTGGTAGCCACCACAGGTGCAAGCGGCTCTGGATCTGGCGACTCTGGGACTATTTCCCCTGCTCCACAACCGACACCGCCAGAAGAGGGTGGGTCTAATAGGTAAGCTCTGTTTAACTCCCTTTGTCTTCAGGTAACCTCAGCGCCCATCATTCGCAGACCTGACCCCCATGGTTTCGCTGCCCGTATCATGGCCAAATGGGGTCACAAAGCAGGCCAAGGACTTGGTGCAGATGCTTCTGGCATCGTCAACGCGCTTACAGTCGAGCAAATTGCACCAGCCAAGGGTGGCAAAGGGAACAAGAAGAGCTCAGGGCAAACACAGGGCAAGCCCGCAATTGGATCCAAGATGGGAAGGATCATCAATGATAACGATGATGCGAGAGCGCGCGAGGATCGCGAGAGATTTGGCGAACCAAGTCGGGTGGTTGTACTGACGAACATGGTGGATCCTGAAGACGTCGATGATGGTGATTTGCGAGACGAGATCGGTAAGTTTAATTAATTCCATGTGTTGTGTGTGTATCTGTGACTGACACCCACTCTTCGTAGGTGATGAATGCTCGAAGAACGGAACGGTCGAACGTGTCATCGTCCACCTCTGTTACCCACCTCCATCAAACGTGGAAGAGGCCGTACGCATATTCGTATTATTTGCCGGGCCATCTGGGGCTTGGAAGACGGTGCGAGAGATGGACGGAAGGTACTTTGGAGGACGAGCCGTCAGGGCGAGATATTTCCCTGAGGCTTTGTTCCTTCAGCATGATCTAGATGTTTCTATGTCGTGAACTTATTCAACATCACTTTGCTTATTGCTTAAGTCGCTGTTTGTTATCACCTTGTCTATACTGTCAGAATAATGTCAGGATGTTGGTTTACCGAGGTCGGTGCAGTTCCTGGCGATCAGCAAAGTGGTAGGTGACTATGGCGTTTGTTTGGGCATCGGCCGTCCCCAGGGTCCTTGGAAGGAGGGGAACGCGCTCACCCCCGGTTTATTTCCCACATGGTGAACTTGCCTGAAAAAAAGACAATGAGCTCCCAAAAGCCTTCAGGAGATCAGTTCAATGAAGACCCATCCTTAGCCGCTGTTCACCCCTCTAGTCATTAATGTGATATCAGACTTGACTGGATGTAACTCTCAAATACTCCCATCGAGTTTGGGAGCTCTCAGTCTATCTGGAAAAGAATTGGAAGCGACCGGACATCGACGAGGGAAGTGCAAAACCAATAGATATCGATGTTACTATTGACCATGCTTACTATAATAGTTTCCATTCATCTCCAGCGTCCGACCAGCAGGACTAGGTGACGTGGTGCACCCGTAGTAACGGTTGGGATGAAGCTCTCTGATCATTACCGGCCATCCGTATACAAGATATGCACCGCAAAGGAGCGACGATGGTCTAAGGCCAACAACATCCTGCCCAAGGGCGCAGCGACACTACTTCCCCTCAATGCAAAACATAGACAATCCATCGCATAAATCAAAACCAATAAACAGATAAGGAGCCGAGTGGCCGTATTGTATGGTACGCACTAGCAGTCCTGCAACTGTTCCGAACTAGGTCAT